>CM042164.1:4906278-4975907 GCA_023376005.1 Doryteuthis pealeii | reverse complement strand
GCGGTTTGTTCGATCGTCTCTTATGAACCTTTCCTTATTGAGTGTATAAGCTCGAACATACGAGCTGGACAGGCCACAGTTAATGCCCGGACTCGTGTTTTAGGGTGTTATGGAGCGTTTATTGTGATGCGCTGAAACGTATGTGTTTATGACACAATAAAGATGAGGATAACAGTCCAAAATATCAAAATTATATAAATATTCAGGGGATGTACTTATGAATGAAATATGTATAATATTTGTGTCGATGTATAAATATCAAAAATATTCATATCAAGGCTCATCTCATAAATACATATACAGTGATGCTGATAGCTTTTTAATTTAGTGCGTCCTGGGACACACATATTTGCTTTGAACGAGTGCCCAGGAAAATTTATGGGTTGCAACTAAAGTTTCCTAATAGATTGTAGGTAACCTATCCTGTGTAATTTATTTTTAAGAAACTATTGAAATGTATTTAAAGTTAGCTTGAAATGGTGAAGGAAGAAAAAAGAAAAACACTGGGAGGCATGGATATAATTTTACTGTGTCGTTTTAGATTTTTGTGTGTCTGGGACGCAGGATGTGTACCTATCAGCATCTCTGCATATCTTATTATAATGGAGATTGTGTGTTTTTCTGTCTGTAACCGAAACTATATTAGTACTCAAGTCACAATTCCCTTAGTTATTGACATCACATTCTCAATGATTTTATTTTTATTTAAACCTCAATTATTAATAAAATTGTTTTACATTATTAATACTGTTGACCATATCTACGTACTAATAACATGCAATTGTATTTATATATACAACAAAATAGCGGTTTACAGTTTGAACAAGAAGGCTAATTTGCATATTGATATTTAAAATTTTATTTTAATAAATATGTGCTTGGTATTATTGATTTCTAAGTGTTTGGTTTTATCTTAAGAAATATAAACAAAAATCTCGTGGATAAATCTTAAAAGAAATTTATTTACAAGAAGAAATAACCGTAATATTATCCTTTACTTCCTATTTTAACTAAATAGTTAAATTAGGAAAATTTACCAATGAAAGAGGGGAGTAATGGAAAATGATGGAATAGTTAGTTTCAAAGTTGTTCTATTTTTCGATTATACCCCCTCTGTTGCAGATCTTTTTATCTGCATTCTTATTTAGTTTCATTAGCCTTTCTAATTTGATACGATATTTTATTACATTAAAACTTAAATACTTGCACCCGGAGGATGCATATATTTGCTAGTAAGTATAAATAACTTTTAGCTAGAAACAACAGTTATCTTTACTTGCATGAGGGTGGGGGTGGGGGTCCTTATCGATATCAAATTTTTTTTTTTTTTAATGAGGTATTAATGTCAGTTGTTCGGTGTTGTTTAGAAGAAAACTTCAACGCAAATTAGGATGAAGTAACCAAATTTTTGTGTCTGTTTAGAGAGACCAACCTTGAACAAATTTTTATCATCCTCTTTCCTCGATAGATCTAACTAAATGATATTAACATAAGTGTGGTAATTAGTGGTAAGTGTTTTAAGTAAGAGCTGGTTTGTTTTGAAACTGGGTTATTATTATTATTATTTGAGAATTTTTATATGTGAGTATTAGCTAGAGTCTGAGTGATGGCAAGTCTCCTCTGATGGTAATAATAATAATGATGATGATGATGATGATAATGATGATTACTACTACTGCTACAATTTTTCTTTTTCTTTTTCTTTGTTTTCTCATTCTTTTTCTTTCTTTCCTTTTTCTTCTTTCTTTTCCTTTTTTTTTCTTTTTTCTTTTTCCTTTTTTTCTTTCCTTTTTCTTTTTTTTTCTTTCCTTTCTTTTCTTCTTTCTTTTTTTTTCTTCTTTCTTTCTTTTTTTCTTTTCCTTTTTTCTTTATTTTCTTTCTTTTTTCCCCTTTTTCTTTTTCTTTTTTTCTTTTTCTTTTTCTTTTTCTTCTTTTTCTTTTTCTTCTTTTTCTTTTTTCCTTTTTTTTTTCTTTTTTCTTTTTTTTCTTTCTTTCTTTTCTTTCTTTTTCTTTTTCTTTCTTTCTTTCTTTTTTTTTTCTTTTTTTCTTTCTTTCTTCTTTTTCTTCTTTCTTTTTTTTCTTTCTTTTCATTTTTCTTTTTTTTCTTTTCTTTCTTTTCTTTTTTCTTTTTCTTTTTCTTTTTTTTTTGTTCATTTTTCTTTTTTGTTCATTTCTTTTCTTTCTTCTCAGTGATGAATATTTGAATAGTATTGATCCTGTTATTTTTATCTATGAGATAACTGCTCTTAGAATTAAAATGTTGTTTCATGCCTTACAGGAAGTTAAGAGTAAAAAAAAATCTGGGGTCAACCTACAAAAAAACAAACAAAAGAAGCAATAGCAATGTTCCACCTTCGAATGAGAGCATGTATCATCGTCACTGGAATAATGTTTGCCTCTCTTTCATGGGGCTGAAGAGAGGCAAACATCATTCCAGTGACGAGGAAGTAAAATCTTTAGTGAAGAAGTGGCTCAAAGAACAGTCAACAGAATTTTACGTGGCAAGGATATATGCGCTTATTCGAAGGTAGAACATTGCTATTGAGAGAAACATTGACTATGTTCAGAAGTAGGGATATGATCCACAGAGAACCAGCTTCATTTTGATGTATGATACATGTTCCTGTGTTGGTAATTATACCTGTCCTAAACAAAATGGCATTACTGTTTGACTCCCCTATGTGGAGAAGTAGGGATGTGATCCACAGAGGACCAGCTTCATTTTGATATATGATACATGTTCCTGTGTTGATATTTATACCTGTCCTAAACAAAATGGCATTACTGTTTGACACCTCTATGTGGAGAAGTAGGATGTGATCCACAGAAGACCAGCTTCATTTTGATGTATGATCCATGTTCCTGTGTTGGTAATTATACCTGTCCTAAACAAAATGGCATTACTGTTTTGACTCCCCTATGTGGAGAAGTAGGGATGTGATCCACAGAGAACAGCTTCATTTTGATGTACGATACATGTTCCTGGTGTGGTAATTATACCTGTCCTAAACAAAATGGCATTACTTTTAGACTCACTTATATGGAGAAGTAGGGATGTGATCCACAGAGGACCGACTTCATTTTGATGTATGATACATGTTCCTGTGTTGGTGATTATACCTGTCCTAAACAAAATGGCATTACTTTTTTAAACACCCTCATAGTTAAAAAAACAAAAAAAACATTACTAAACTGGTGACAGTATTTTTAGCGGGTGGGGTTAAAAGTGTAAAAATATGTAGACACTTTAGAGTCCTTATGGAGAAATTGTCAGCTTCTTATGCGTCATCTGTTTTTTTTTTTAAAGATGAAATTAATATCCTAGTTATAATGAAATTAGTTAACTTATTAAAAAAAAAAAAAGTAAGCCATCCTGAAGTATTTATTCCATCTTGTGATATGACCAAATATGGACATATCAAAGCTGGTGGATTAACTTCCTTATAGACCATGTGGAGGTGTGTCATGTAATGGTTATTGTCACAGGAGATGGATATGGCAAGACTAGTTCAAATCCTGGATAAGGCTGTTTGTATTTTACATAGTGCTAATACCCTTGGGAAAGGTATGAGTCTAACTATTTTTCCTTCAGCTATATATAAATAGAAGGACAGACAGGGCTCTTTAACATTGGTTAGGCCACCAGTCTAAGAGAAGGAAAACTCTTTCTTCTCTCCCTCTCTTTCTTTCTCTCTCTCCCTCTCTTTCTTTCTCTCTCTCCCACTCTTTCTATTTCTATCTCTCTTTCTCTTTCTCTCCCTTTCTTTCTCTTTCTCTCCCTTTCTTTCTTTCCCTTTTTCTTTCTCTTTCTCTCTCTCTTTTTCTTTCTCTTTTTCTTTTCTTTCTCTCTCTCTTTTCTCTCTTTTTCTCTCTCTTTTCTCTCTCTTTTTCTCTCTTTTCTCTTTCTCTTCTCTCTCTCTTTTCTCTTTCTCTTTCTCTCTCTTTTTCTCTCTTTTCTCTCTTTTCTCTTTTTTCTTTTTCTCTTTTCTCTTTCTCTTTTTCTTTTTCTCTTTTTCTTTTTCTCTTTCTCTTTCTCTTCTTTTCTCTCTTTCTTCTCTTTCTCTCTTTCTCTTTCTCTTTTCTCTCTTTCTCTTTCTTTCTCTTCTTTCTCTCTTTCTTTTCTCTTTCTCTTTCTCTTTCTCTTTCTTTTCTCTTTCTTTCTTTCTTTCTCTTCTCTTTCTCTTCTCTTTCTCTCTTTACTTTCTTTTGTTTATTTTGCTTGTGTGGAGGGAAATAATTTGGGTTTGCCTTATGCCATTTATAGTTTTTAGTAATAACACAGGGTGAAACATGAGATATTCTTCAAACTGCCTTGAGTGAAAGACATGTCTCGCTCTGTCAACGCATCATTCCAAACTCACTCCCCACTCTCACCTCTTGCTCTTCCACACATTACCACATGATGTCTCCAGACCAGTAGAAAAACACCACGTGGCATTGTGCTGACTCATCCTAAAAACTTTCCATGCTGATCTACGCTTAATTCTTATTTTTCTGGCTCTTTTCATTTTCTCTCTCTCTCTCTCTCTCATGTTTCAGTTGTAAAAGAGTTTTCAAGGCAAGATGAGAATATTTTATTCATTCATTTTTTTCTTTCTTAATCTATGAAGTGTCTGCAGAACTTTAAGATTTGCTTAAAAGACTTCGGAATCCTTTCCGCCCACACAAAATGAATAAATAAAAACATCTAACATGAATATCTTTAATCTTGGTTTCATAAAAACATAAATTCTTATTGTATTCCAAACTTAGAAAAAAAATCAAAGCTTTTTATATTTTTAATTTTTTTTCAGATTTTAAATTTAAATACAAATGTAAAAGTAAAGTAGTCAGAGTGGCTTATTCTCAGTATCACCCAGACAACAAGGGAGTCTATCCCCTTTTCCCAAGCACTAGACCATGGAGATTGTTTTTGCATTTGATCTGAGGTGGAGCACCACACCTACCATCAGCTTCCCACTTTTCCGCACAGTTGCTGTGCTACTCATGCACTGATTTGGTGAGGGCCAGTATCTAACCTGGAACCTTGTTGTTCCTTGGCAGATCCTCGACCCACTTAGCTAAATCGGCTCTTATATTGCAAATGTTTAAGGAGGCGCGTGGTCTAATGGTTAGAGTCATAGGAAGTGGACTCGTCGACCCGAGTTCAATTCCTGGACGAAGCGGTTTGAATTTCACATAGCGCTAATACCCTTGGGAAAGGTATGAATCCTACTCTCCCACCAGCTATGGGTAAATAGCAGGGCAGACTGGGCTCTTTAACTCTTAACTTCCTGTAGAGAATTTTCTAAGTCCACAGCCCCATTCCTATAAGGATTTATCAAAAGATGGCTATAAATGGCCTTTGCATTAAAAGTTAACTGTTATTTCACTTAAATGAAAGACTCCTAAATATGTTTATTATTACATTTAAACAAAGGCTATTGTTTGGGGCAGATTAGGAAAATAAATGTGACTTCCGGCCGGGCAGAATGAGGCGGTATAGGACATTAAGTGTTAACCATGACTAGGTAACGAGTCTAGGAGAAGGAAAACTCAGAATTCAAACCTGTTAAACTCCGCTTAAGAAATTGACCTTGTGCCACATCCTGCTCGTGCGGAGGTGTTGGTATATATGTATATATATATATTGCAAATGTTCTTTGGTATAACTATCTTGAACTTTTGTGTGTGCAAGGGCAGGCTGAAAAGTTCATAGGCTGACCAAAATACTCTCATGGAATGTGACCAAATGAAGTTTATTTTTCCGCATAATTCCTCTTGTAGTGTTGCATAGCCCTTCTTTACCGGCACTAAATAGGTATATGTTATATATCTTTCTTACGTCTTACTCTGGTCGTCTATTCTTCTGGCCGGCTTGGTTCTTCTATCATCTATCTTGGTCTGGTATATCTTCTAAAGTCTCGTCTGGTCTTTCTTGTATGGGGATTTCGGGTCTGGTCTCTGTTGGGATTTCTTCTTATCAGAAGCCCTGTGTCATTGTTAGTTTTTAGTAATAAACACAAGACTTCGATTTATGTTGATGTTACTTTATTCATAAACCCCCAGACCAGACAATGCGCGCGGATCCTTACATCTTGCTAGCTTGGCTTCTAACTTCTAACTGACTAAGTTACTTACTTAGTATCCTTAAACCGGAAGGGGGCCTTCTATTGCCTTCCGATTCTCACGTTCCATCCGCAGAACGCAAGGTGAGATCGAGGTCAAGTGCCGTCACTCACTCTCAAGGCCATCAGCTGTACTAATATGATTTCTACACTATTGTCATAATCATTAGGTATCTAATGATTATGTAACAGTAGTCCACACACTTCTTCCATCAGTGTTGCATTGCTTGGATCCCATTGGTCAAAAATGTCCTTCACAACAGATATGACATCACCATATGAACTTGTGTGTGTGTGTGTAAATACAGAAATGCTGATAGGTATCCATCCTGCGTCACTGACGCACAAAAATCTAAAAGGATGCAGTAAAATCATATCCATGCATTCCAGTGTTTTTCTTTTTTCTTCCCTCACCATTTCAAGCTAACTGTAAATACATTCAGATAGTTTCTTAGAAATTAATTACAAAGGACAAGATACAGGTTAGCCAGCTTTAGTTGTTTCCCCAGATCATAAATAAAAACCCTACAATCTATTAAGAAACTTTAGTTGGGACCCATTAATTTTCCCGGGGACTCATTCAAAGCAAATATGAGTGTCCCAGGACACACTAAATCAAAAGGCTTTCAGCATCACTGCTCACCACTAAATGCATTTAAAATACTTTTTTTTTTTAATTCATTTTTTTCTTCTATTTGACCTAACAGGTACCACCACTCCCGGTCAGAGCGGACTTGGGAGTAATAGTAATGAAGAGATACTTGATATTCCCTAGAGCTCCAAAATTGGAACCTCATGCAAAGATGCTGAGTCCCTTACGCATACAAATCTAAAAGGACACAGTAAAATCATATCCATGTGTCCCAGTATTTTTCTTCCCTCACCATTTCAAGCTAACTGTAAATACATTTCAATAGTTTCTATAGAAATGAATTACACAGGATAAATTACAAGGTAGGAGTTAGAAGGCTTTAGTTATTTCCCCAGATTATAAATAAAAACCCTACAATTTATTAAGAAACTTTAGTTGGGACCCATAAGTTTTCCTGGGGACTCATTCAAAGACACACTGAATCAAAAAGCTATCAGCATCACTGTATATATATATATATATATATATATATATATATATATATACACACACACACATAAATGTAGGTGTATATATGTGTGTGTGTGTGTGTGTATGTATATATATATATATATATATATATATATATATATATATATATATATATGAAACACACAAATCCACCTACATTTGTAGAATTATTTTTTCTTTAAATTTTTTTTTTTTCAGAAATTGTTGTGGTATGTATGTTATAATCTACACATGCTTACATGTGCATATATGTGTATTTGTGTATAATCTGCTTATGTGTATATGCACACACACACACACATATATATGGGTACACATTAGCAAAATATACATACATGCACATACATTTTTATATAGGCACATGTAAGCCTATATATATATATATATATATATATATATAATATATATGTTAACATGTGTAGATTATACATACTTATATATGTAATATACACACTATCACAATTCCTTATGTGTATATGCACACACACACACATATATATATGGGTACACATTAGCAAAATATACATACATGCACATACATTTCTATATAGGCACATATAAGCCTATATATATATATATATATAAGCATGTGTAGATTATACATACTTATATATGTAAATATACACACTACCACAATTCCTTGGAAAAAATCAAGCAAACAAAATTCTGCATAACGTAGGTGTACTTGTGCTTATATTGAATACTTTCTTTTTTGCTCCTAGTTTTTCATTTTCTCCTTGAAAATTTGTGACGTAGTTGTATGAATATATTTTGAAGAATTTAGAAATATAAATTCTTGTGAGCTTCCTTTGTTTAAAAACACACAAAAAAATAAATTGTCTTGCATTTTGCTGTATTCTCTACAAACATAAATGTTGCTTTTTTTCTCTTTTTTCCCATTTTTTTACCAAACCTAAAATTTTTTCTCCTCCCCCTTAAGCTTCGAAATATCATACAATGTAAATTTTCTCTCTCTCTCTCTCTCTCTCTCTCTCTCTCTCTCTCTCTCTCTCTCTGTGTTTCATTTTTCTTTTGCCTTTCGTTTTTTTTCAATTATCTTTAAAAATCTTATTATGCCCATTTGTCTCTCTCTCTCTGTCTCTCTGTCTGTCTCTCTCTCTCTCTCTGTCTCTCTGTCTGTCTCTCTCTCTCCTCTGTGTTTTCATTTTTTTTTGCCTTTCGTTTTTTTTCTTTATCTTTAAAAATTTCATTATGCCCGTTGCTTCTCTCTCTTTCCTTTTTTTTTTCTTTTCATTCTTGCCCTTTGCCTTTCTCTCTCTCTCTCTCTCTCTCTTCCTTTTTTCTTTCATTCTTTTCCCTTTAAAAAAAAAATATGCCTCTCTCTCTCTCTCTCTCTCTCTCTCTCTCTCTCTCTCTCTCTCTCTCTCTCATTCTATTTTTCTTTTTCTTTCGTTCTTTTCCCTTTTTCTTGAAAAATCTTATAATGCATTTTGCCTCTTTCTCTCTTTCTTTTTATCCTTTTTCCGTTTTTCTTTTTCTTTAAAAATCTTTTAATCAAATTACATCTCTCTCTCTCTCTCTCTCTCTTCTTTTTCCATTCGTTTCTTTTTCTTTAAAAAATATTTTTTTTCTTTTCTTTTTCCTTTTTTTTCTTTTTGAAATCTTCTGATGCCAATTCTCTATCTCTGTCTGTCTGTCTGTCTCCTTTTTTTCTTCTTTTTCTTTAAAAATAATGCAAACTGCCTCTCACTCTTCTTTTTCTTTAAGAATCTTATAATACAAATTACTTCTCTCTCTCTCTCTTTCATTTTTCCTTTTGTTTTTTTCTTTTTCTTTAAAAATCTTATGCAAATTACTTCTCTCTCTCTCTCTCTCTCTCTCTCTCTTTTTTTCTTTAAAATTCTTATGCAAATTACTTCTCTCTCTCTCTCTCTCTCTCTCTCTTCATTTTTCCTTTTGTTTTTTCTTTAAAAATCTTATGCAAATTACTTCTCTCTCTCTTTCATTTTTCCTTTTGTTTTTTTTTCTTCTTCTTTAAAAATCTTATGCAAATTACCTCTCTCTCTCTCTCTCTCTCTCTCTCTCTCTCTCTCTCTCTCTCTCTCTCTCTCTTTTCATTTTTCCTTTCGTTTTTTTTCTTCTTCTTTAAAAATCTTATATCTCTTTCTTTTTTTCCTTTTCGTTTAATTCTTTCTTTTTCTTTAAAAAAAGTTTTTTCTTTTTTTTTTTTCATTAACCTGGCTGAATCTTCTTTTAATGATTTGGTTCTGCTTGAGAGGATACCATTTTGTTATATTCCAAGAACTGTTCCCTAAAGATCTTTGACTCGAACAAGATTATAGAAATCTTCTAAAGAATTCAAGAGAATCGGTTGTGCCATGCTTTGTCAGTCAAGGTCGGCCATTACAATAGAGCATCATTAGAACAACCTGTAGATGCCAAATCGGTGATTCTTACCGAAAATCACAGTTGGCTCGATTAAGTAAATCATCTCCAATTCAAAGAACTAGCCACTTCATGCAACTGTAAAATAACAACTAATTTTGTATATGTCACGTTATAAAAAGAAAACATTTAAATAAAAATTTTTTAAAAATTTTGAGTTATTTCTTTTTTACTAGAAGTGATTTCTTAAATACGATTTGTGGTAGTTTTTCGATGCTATTGTTGGCAGACTATATTGGTATATGAGTCTGATGGTAAGGCTCCAGTTCTGGACTTTGGTCACATCAAGCCTTAGCACATATATATATTTGCCAACCCCTCTGCACGAGCAGGATGCGACACAAGGTCAATTTCTTAAGCGGAGTTTGAATTCAGTTTTCCTTCTCCTTGACTGGTTGCCTAACCATGGTTAAAGAGTCCAGTCTGCCCTACTATTTGCCCATAGCTGGAGGGAGAGTAGGATTCATACCTTTCCCAAGGGTATTAGCGCTAAGTGAAATGCAATTACCAAGTCCAGGATTTGAACTCGGGGCGACGAGCCCTAGCACATATATAGGATTGGAACGCCTCACGTGGTGTAATGGTTAGCAAGCATGTTTAATGTTGTCTTTATTGGTTAAATAAATACTATTTTATTTCTCTGAATGTTTGAGATGAGACTTGAAGATTAGTATTATCCGCGTTATTCGGACTATTGTCCCCATCTTCATTGTTATCTGTACAACGTTTCGGCCGATATGCCCTCCGGCCTTCTTCAGGTATTTCTTGTTGGACTCGGGAACCTTCTCGGACTCGGTTCGAAAAGAATGTTCCCGAGGTGATTTTTACAGGAAGCATAGATTCGTTTCTTCTCTAGATTGCTCAGCATGTAAAGACGTGTTTTGCCAATGGATCATGTTTAACAGATGAGATAGAACCTTCTCGGACTCGGTTCGAAAAGAATGTTCCCGAGGTGATTTATACAGGAAGCATAGATTCGTTTCTTCTCTAGATTGCTCAGCATGTAAAGACGTGTTTTGCCAATGGATCATGTTTAACAGATGAGATAGAACCTTCTCGGACTCGGTTCGAAAAGAATGTTCCCGAGGTGATTTTTACAGGAAGCATAGATTTGTTTCTTCTCTAGATTGCTCAGCATGTAAAGACGTGTTTTGCCAATGGAACATGTTTAACAGATGAGATAGATGTTAAATCTGATTAAGACAGCCAGTAACAATGTCGGTTATGTCAATTGTAAAATGTTGAAACTTTGAAACTTCAACTAATTAGGACAAGTATTTCCTGCTTTGCACAATAATTTAACCTGATTTTATCATTTTATGTTTAATATATGTTGTTCATTGCTCATTTCTGTATTGGTAAATACAGCGTCAGTCCAACACAGCTTGTATTTTGAAGAAAATGAATGTTTCATTCATTGTTCATTTCTGTATTGGTAAATACAGCTTCAGTCTCGATACTTTTTTAAAACATACCTCGTATTTTGAAGAAAATGAATGTTTCATTCATTGTTCATTTCTGTATTGGTAAATACAGCTTCAGTCTTGATACTTTTTTAAAACATACCTCGTATTTTGAAGAAAATGAATGTTTCATTCATTGTTCATTTCTGTATTGGTAAATACAGCTTCAGTCTTGATACTTTTTTAAAACATACCTCGTATTTTGAAGAAAATGAATGTTTCATTCATTGTTCATTTCTGTATTGGTAAATACAGCTTCAGTCTTGATACGTATTTTGAAGAAAATGAATGTTTCATTCATTGTTCATTTCTGTATTGGTAAATACAGCTTCAGTCTTGATACTTTTTTAAAACATACCTCGTATTTTGAAGAAAATGAATGTTTCATTCATTGTTCATTTCTGTATTGGTAAATACAGCTTCAGTCTTGATACTTTTTTAAAACATACCTCGTATTTTGAAGAAAATGAATGTTTCATTCATTGTTCATTTCTGTATTGGTAAATACAGCTTCAGTCTCAATACTTTTTCACCACTCGTCTTATTCAACTGTTACATATAATCAATGGTCAGCAATTGGAAACTTCTAGAATGTTCTTAGGACTCTCTGACGCCAGTGTGGAGGGGGGGAGTCCCAGAAATTGACCCCAAATGAACAACTGATACTCCACTTGTTGCTTTCCTCACGTACGCCAAGCTTACCGAGAGACAGGTGACGTCATGATTTGTGCGAAGGAAGGAAGGAGATCCCTATCATCAGTTTCAGTTGGCACTTGGGACCCGGTCAGTGAACACAGTAGGATTCCATCACCTCGCTTGGGACGGGAGAAAATCGTTCCCATGAAGAAAGTTACTACTATTAAGAACGCAACATAAAAGAAATGATACCCGGAGTAGTCATCCATACAGATATGGACCGAAACAAGAATAAAAGGAAAATCACCGGATATAACCCCACGGAGATAAAAGAATGAACCCGCTAAAACAAAGTTAAGTGTTATATTCCGCCATGGAATTTTTATACAACCTGCTCTCATTGCCTTTTGTCCAAAACTATATATATATATATATATAATAGACATTTGAAACATCTTCACCTGATGAATGCATCGCATGAAACCAATATGGTTGTGAATGTTCCTTTGTCACCCAATAATTAGATATGTAAAACCTATATATTTATCTTATTATATTATATAACAGCTCTATTTTATATTGAGCACTCTACCAATTAATACTGCCTTTGGTACACCATTCCAGCAAAAGCTGTAATAGTGACCATCTCACACTACAGTATATATATATATATATATATATATATATATATATAGATGTATATCTTCGAATTGACTATGACCTACGGGCCGAAACTATAACAAAACCTATCTTACTATCTCATTCAAACCCTAACAGACAGGGTAACGATGAATATCTTCCCTGATGCCTCTACATATACCCCAGCCTGGGGATTTCTATTTTATCCTCATCTCAATTCTCGACTTTCTGAATAAAATGTCTTAAAAATAATATTATGTCTTATTGTTCTTTGCCAATTGTTGCATGTACACCTCTCATTTTTCTTTGGTATCTCTGATGGAAAAGCGTTGTAAAAACGTGCAAAGCGATAGGCGAATGTAACACAACAGAGATGAATAACCGCTTATCACTATCATATCGGCCACACCGTTGTTTTTCTCTGGTTGTTAGAGGATGAACTCGGCAGTCGCAGTGAGGAGTGGTTGTGCGGAGTGGGCTTGGTGGTTGCGGGTAGATGATTAAGCTATTTCTGCACTATGCTCTCATTCAAAAAAGGAAATACTTAATCGTATTTAAACTGCTAATTTTCAACCATTTTCAGGAAGTGTATTTCCTTACTGGCAAATGGGGGGAAGGGGAAGTCCCTGTGGCGTAGTGGCTAAAATGCTTGTATTGCGACATCATAGGCAACTGTCAAATGATCAACCTATATATATATATATATATATATATATATATGTGAGAGAGAGAAATACTTTTCCTTTTAGGATTCAATGGCATTTTACATCAACCAGATTCTGAGATTATTATCTTTTTTTTAATTTTTTTTGTTCACATGGGTGCCAGTTCCAGAGAATTTCATGCATCTCATTCTCTACAACAGATTCTGATTTGTGCATATACTATTTGTTAGTATGGTGAAATTTAATTTTCTTGCACAATTCCCAGCGGATCACCTTTCCCACCCAATCACACTGTGTGCTGTCTTGATTCTGATTTGTGCATATACTATTTGTTAGTATGGTGAAATTTCAGTTTCTTGCACAATTACCAGTGTATCACCTTTCCCACCCACTCACACTGTGTGCTGTCTTGATTCTGATTTGTGCATATACTATTTGTTAGTATGGTGAAATTTCAGTTTCTTGCACAATTCCCAGTGGATCACCTTTCCCACCCACTCATACCTACTCTTATTATTCAATTATCATTATTGATTTCTATAAACCTGGTTGTTGTTTGTATCTTTGATAATTAAACATTTGTCTTGTAACACTTTCGACTTTGGAATATTGTCTTTTCTGAACTTTGTATATACCATTTGTTAATATGGTGAAAATTTAGTTTCTTGCACAATTACCAGTGTATCACCTTTCCCACTCACTCATTCCTACTCTTATTATTCAATTATCATTATTGATTTCTATAAACCTGGTTGTTGTTTGTATCTTTGATGATTAAACATTTGTCTTGTAACCTTTTTGACTTTGGAATATTGTCTTTTCTGAACTTTGTATATACCATTTGTTAATATGGTGAAAATTTAGTTTCTTGCACAATTCCCAGTGTATCACCTTTCCCACCCACTCATACCTATGCTTATTATTCAATTATCATTATTGATTTCTATAAACCTGGTTGTTGTTTGTATCTTTGATAATTAAACATTTGTCTTGTAACACTTTTGACTTTGGAATATTGTCTTTTTTTTAAACTTCTTATCGGTCAAATCAGCTGACTGTTGTCAAAGTACATTTTCATCTTTCATTGTCTTTCAACAAAAACAAAAACACACAAAAAAAATAGTGTCATTTCTTTCTGTTGGTCTTAATTATTTACTAATTAAATCATCTTATCAGTTGGAGATAAATAAAGAGGTGTGTTAAAATGAACTTTTATTTTGAAAACTGGATCATATTCACATCTATGGGTCAAATAGATCTGTTTGATTTGTTTGGTTTTACGGCATATCAACCTCAGTGGGTCATTTAATGCCGATAAAGTTTTGAAATAAATCAATTCTTAATGGATAATACAATTTTTTTATAAATACATTTTTCTATTTAACCCATAGATGGGACCCTAACAGATACTACCACTCCGGGTCAGAGTTGACCAGGGAGCAATGGTAATGAAGGGGTGCTCCACATTCCCCAAACCTCCAAAACTGGAACCTCACCATCAGATAGTTTAATGTCATTCCCAGGACATGTAGACCCGCAGCCACCGCCTTCTAGCACCCATATGATAAAAGGGGTTGGGGCTTGCCATAAGGGCAATAGGGTTGGGGCAATCATATAGGTGCTAGGGCTTGACGTGACCAGCCGATTGATCAGAGGGGGCCTCTCCGACTGCCCGTCTAGCCCAAGATAGGGCCAAAGTGGAGTATTGCATGTCATGAACTGCTCATCCACCTGGGCTCTATCCTTAAGCATCACGGGTCGCCACCCACGGCCAACAGGTGGCCCCATTGGGGGAGTCTTACCCGTCTGCAGGGGTGCAGTCGGTGCATTCTAACGC
Organism: Doryteuthis pealeii; assembly: GCA_023376005.1. Lineage (NCBI taxonomy): Eukaryota > Metazoa > Mollusca > Cephalopoda > Myopsida > Loliginidae > Doryteuthis > Doryteuthis pealeii. The sequence goes on along the minus strand of CM042164.1, from coordinate 4,961,052 downwards.
CCCAGCCGACAGGGCGGAGATCTGTTTGAAAATTATTTGTATTTAATAGAGATACTTGATACCATACAACTGTGCACAAATTATTTGTATCGGCTGGAAATGCTTGGTGTGCTGGGTTTAATTTAAAAGGATGCAGTAAAAGCATACCCATGCGTCCCAGTGTTTTTCTTTTTGCTTCCCTCACCATTTGAAGCTAACTGTAAATACATTTCAATATTTCAATAGTTTCTTAGAAATGAATTACACAGGATAGGTTACAAGGTAGGAGTTAGACAGCTTTAGTTATTTCCCCAGATCATGAATAAAAACCCTACAATCTTTTTTTTTTATAAGTGAACAAATAAAAAAATAAAAAATGAAATGAACAAGAAAATAAACAGTTAAAAACTGAAGGGGCTTAGTCGAATTAATTACCTTAAAGAAACATTGTTTTAAAAATATTGTATTGTATGGTCTTGGATTATTTCAAATCCATCTATCCCATAATGGTCTTATTTTATTTAGTTAATTTACTGCCCCCCCAACCCTCCCCAACACCCCCAACACCCCCCCCAAAAAAAAACAAAAGTGAAACAGTCAAAATTAGACCATATGACCTTTAGGCACCCCTTTTGCGATCTTGTTTCATAAGGACATTTTTTTCATTTACACCGTCAACATCCGGTTGTTTGTTAGGGGGTTAGGGTTAGGGGTTAGTTTTATAATTAAAAAAAAAACTCTAAAAATCATCTGTTAACAAACAACCGGATGTTGACGGTGTAAATAAAAAAAATGCCCTTATGAAACGAGATTGCAAAAGGGGTGCCTAAAGGTCATATAGTCCAGAAAGTTTAAGAGTGCCCAAATTTTACCATTAATTTCTCAAATCATATTTAAAGATTTTTTTGTTTGCCTAAAAATTCCAAATTAAGAATATGGACATGTCCTGTTACACCAAAAATGATTGGCCCTCATCAACTGTGACGTAAAATATTCGACTAAACCTTTCAGTTCAAAAAATCAGAACATTTCTAAAAAAAAAATAGTTACTTTGTCTTAATACATTGTCATATAGTCCCCAAATAATGAAGCCCTGTCAGCTGCGGTTTAAGAATACACTGACTGCACCTCTGCAGAGGGGTAAAACCGCCCCAATGGTGCCACCTTTCCCACCCAATCATACTGTGTGCTGTCTTTGATTCTGATTTGTGCATATACTATTTGTTAGTATGGTGAAATTTCATTTTCTTGCACAATTCCCAGTGGATCACCTTTCCCACCCTCATACTGTGTGCTGTCTTTGATTCTGATTTGTGCATATACTATTTGTTAGTATGGTGAAATTTCATTTTCTTGCACAATTCCCAGTGGATCACCTTTCCCACCCAATCATACTGTGTGCTGTCTTTGATTCTGATTTGTGCATATACTATTTGTTAGTATGGTGAAATTTCAGTTTTTTGCACAATTCCCAGTGGATCACCTTTCCCACACAGTCATACCTACTCTTATTATTCTATTATCATTATTGATTTCAATAAACCTGTTTGTTGTTGGTGTCTTTGATGATTCAACATTTGTCTTGTGACCCTTCTGACTTTGGAATAAAAGTTAGCCGTGGGTAGTGACCCATGATGCTGGTTGATGAGCAGTCCATGACATGCAACACTCCTCTTAGACCCTTACTTGGGGCTAGACAGGCAGTTGGGGAGGCCCTCCTCTGATCAATTGGCTGGTAATGTCAAGCCCTAGCACCTATATGATTGCCCCAACCCTATTGCCCTTATGGCAACCCCCTAATCCTTTTTATCATGTATGTGCTAGAAGGCAATGGCTGCAGGTCTTAATGTCCGGGGTATTGTTACGTACTGACTGTTTTCACAGTACCAAATCAGCATAATGTTATATACCTTTCTTTACTTCTTCTATATCTTGGTCATCTATTCTTCTGGCCGGCTTTGCTATTCTGATCGTCTGTTATCTTGGTCTGGTATATCGTCTGGTGTTGACTTGGTATATCTTCTAAGGTCTGGTCTGGTATTCTATGGGGATTCTGGGTCTGGTTTCTGTTAGGGATCACTCCTTATCAGAAGCCCTGTGTCATTGTTAGTCTTTAGGTAATAAACACAAGACTTCGATTTACGTTGATGTTACTTTATTTCCAAATCCCCAATCCAGACAATTTGCGCAGATGAGACTTACATGTTACTAGCTCGGCTTCTAACTTCTAACTGATTGAGTTACTTCTATCCTTAAACCGGAACAGGGTCTTCTATGCCTTCCGGTTCTCACGATTTATCCCCGGAAGGAGAGAGTGAGGTCAAGCACCGTCACTCACCCTCAAGGCCATCAGCTGCACTAATCGCCATTATGATTTCTACACTATTGCCATAATCATTAGGTATCTAATAATTATGTAACAGTATGACATTAAATTCTATCTGATGGTGAAGCTCCAGTTTTGGAGTTCTGAGGAATGTAGAGTACCTCTTCATCTCTATTACTCCCAGGTCCACTCTGAACCGGAGTGGTAGTACCTGTTAGGGTCTCATCTATATGTTAAATAGAAAAAAATTGAGTTTTAAAAAAGATGAGTACCCATCAAGAATGAATAAAACAACATCTTTGGCATAAAATAACCCAACAAAGGTTGACATGCCATAAAATCCAACCAGCTAACAATCTTCAAAAAATAGCCAATGTCTGGCCCTAGCCTAATGTGATGCATAGACGTGTAGTAAGTAATAACGGAATTTTCCATTGGTGGTAGAAATAATTGCCTACGGCATTGGAAACTCCTATTAACAATAGCAAGTAGGATCATGGGCGGCTGTGAACCTGAGGGGGTAGGGGCTTCTTTTGTTATTTATTTACTTTATTTTTTTTTCCCTCATAGAATCTAAAAATGAATCCGTCAGACCTTGACATGCCCTGTAGCATCAAGTTTATTAATAGCCAATTTCATTTTTCTCTTTTTTTTCCCGTCTCGCAGGCCTTCAATATTCATATCAATGGTGCTTTCCATTGCACGGTCCGATACAGACAACTCCACCATTTCCATGAACAGGTAAGTAACAGTTTTACATTCATTTGATATTCATTGTGTGAGTGTTGTAATAAGTATGGCACAAGGTCAAAAAAAATGGAGCACCTGTGACTTGCTTCACTATTTCATGAAAACTAACTTTCTTACTGTTAAATTCATATAAGATGATCAGTATTCAGCCATGTTGCAAGTTGAATCTGTTCTGAGAATTCAGAGTTGGTTGGTGGCTTAAATGGCAGGTTGGGCTATTCCACAGTGTACCTTGGCCAAGCTTATTCCCTGGATTCTGATTGACTGCTGGTTTTAGTATGTATACTTTGATCCATATATACCCAGCACATGACTATGTTTTGGTAGTTGATACAGAGTCTGTATTTGGTTACAGTCTCTTTTTTTTGGGGGGGGGGGCTGGTGACTAGACGCTGTCCAGCTGGTACCGAAAATAGGCCATACCACCACCAACAACAACAACACATGCAAGTTTGAATTCAGAATTTGGTTATTTCCTATAACTCCAACCTAAAAAAGGGAAACAACTCTGATTGACTGATCAATTATTTATTCATTTATTGATCTACTAGGAAAAAAGACAGGGTTAGGGTTAGGGTTTAGGGTTAATTTAATGGGAAAATAATAGGTAGATTAATTAACAGATAAAAATCATTCAGAGTGGTTCCCATTTTTTTTTTAGGTTGGAGTTATAGGAAATAACCCAGAGTTTTCCTTCTCCTAGAGTGGTTACCTAGCCAATGGCACAAGGTCAATTTCTTACACAAGTGACAATAAAGAGAAGAGTAGACATTTAACATAAGAAACGGACATTCTTCAGTTGGCATCCAGGCTACCCAGGTATATCTACTTTTAGATGGCGAAAGTACTGGGCCATGGCTCTGATCTAAGGGCAAATCTGATTGGCTGTATTGTTGCTAGGCAACTATGGAATAGAAATGCCAAGTGTGTCTGTCTGTAACAAAAGCTACGTCACAATTCCCTTAGTTATTTACATTATATTCTCAGTGGTTATTAGATAATCATTATTTAATCTTAATTAGCAGCTTAATTATTAACAACTAGCAGTGGCTACCCAGCGTCACCTGGGTAGAGGGGAATTTTTTAGTTAGTCCTGCAGATCCATTATTACTGAATCGTGAGTTGAATCCTTGTGGGATGCCCCATTTAAATCCCTATGTAAAAAAAAAAATAAACCTTGCATTGATCCAGTTACTCTGAAAAGAAATGTTAATGTCTACTATCTAAAATATTAAATGAAAAAAAAAATCCATGCTGTTATCATTTAAATTTTATTTTTTAATCATCTTCATGAATATAAATCAAATCTCTATTATTTTTGCTCAAAAACCAAGCCCTGGTGATATTTAATGTGTATATATATTTACTTTGTCGTTAATTGTTTTATTTTCGAAGTTTCCTCTGGATATACATATACACACAACTGCCCTTTATATATGTACTAGAAGCGGCTACCCGGCATCGCCTAGGTAGAGGAGGGGGGTAAAAAAGGTAGTCTCGCAGATCCATTATTGTTGAATAACAGGCTGGATCCTCGCAGGGAGCCCTATTTAAAGCTCTATGTAAAAAAAAAAAAAGCTTGCCTGATCCAGCCACTCTGAAAAGAAAAATCATATCTCCAATTTAAAATACTAAATGCAAAAAAAAAAAATCCAATATCATTTAAATTTTATTTTTTTAATTATCTTCATGAATATAAATCAAATCTCTATTATTTTTGCTCAAAAACCAAGCCCTGGTGATATTTAATGTACACACAACTGCCCTTTATATATGTATAGATAGAAGATAGATATGGATGTTACTATTAAGGTATTGCTGAGATAGATTTGCCTCAAAACAGCCCATATTATTAATGTATCATTTAACAATGGCAATCGAGAAAGGGAATTGGAATTCAAGTATATCTACTTTTAGATAGCGGCACAAACATCGGCAAAAGTGTTGGGCCTTGGCTATGATGTAAGGACAAATCTGATTGGCTGTATTGTTGCTAGGCAACAATGAAATCGAAATGCAGATTCTTTTGTCAGAATTCAGACCATTTTCTTTGGGGTAGTGGCACGCATACCAACCTCTCGTTTTAAAGTGCAAATCCAAAATATAAAACACAAAGTATCAACTTCGATCGGTTATATTCACAGAAATGCTCTGAATAAATTTCTACAGACTTACCTGTCATCCTGTGTACGTTTTTATTTCGCAAAGGTCATCTCATTGCAAAGAAATGTTCGGCTTTTTTGTCAATGATTTTTGACTCTAGCAGAATTACCAGGTTGGGTCAAAAGTTTTTGTGTGTTTTTTTTGTATTTCAAGTTATTTCGGTAACAATGCTCATTATGACACAATGCGAGGCTGCACGTGTTGTGATATGCAATGTGCAGGTGATTATATAAATAAGTAGATATGTGCTGAGAGTAGTATATTACTACTCATTCTCTCTAGGAAGGCAGGCCACTGATCAAAATACTGTCAATATTTATATTCAATTAGAACAGTCCATTCTATACGAAGGGATATCATCTGTTCTCTACAATAATTACAGAATTTTATTTTGGAATTGCAATCATAAGCATATTCATCCTTAACAAAATTTTTTGTTTTCACACAAGTCTCATCAGAGGATTACCACAGGAAGAAGAACTACGATAGAGAACAGAAGAATGTCATAATGAAGAATGGGTACACAGTGATACTGATAGCTTTTTAATTTAGTGCATCCTGAGACGCACGTATTTGCTTTAAATGAGTTCCCAGGAAAATTTATGGGTCCCAACTAAAGTTTCTTAATAGATTGTAGGGTTTTTATTCATGATCTGGGGAAACAACTAAAGCCTTCTAACTCCTACCTTGTAATTTATCCTGCGTAATTAATTTCTAAGAAACTATTGAAATGTACTTACAGTTAGCTCGAAATGGTGAGAGAAGAAAAAAGAAAAACACTGGGACACATAGATATGATTTTACTGCGTCCTTTTAGATTTTTGTGTGTCAGGGACGCAGGACGTGTATGATGATTGAACCACATCTCTGGGTAGAAAAAAAATTGTGATTACCCTGGATCAGGTACCCTCATGATGATTGAACCACTGAAAAAAATTGTGATTACCCTGGATCAGGTAGCCTCATGATGATTGAACCACTGAAAAAAAATTGTGATTACCCTGGATCAGGTAGCCTCATGATGATTGAACCACTGAAAAAAAAAATTGTGATTACCCTGGATCAGGTAGTCTCGTGATGATTGAACCACTGCTGAGTTGTAAATGGTTGATGAATACCTTCAGTTTACTCTGGTTTGAATGATGTTTTGTACATTGTCTCAAGGATGCAGAGCTGGAATTCTGAATACACACGAGCTAGGATAATTGTTGCATAGCCCTCGATTCGGGCCACAAAATCATACATGTTATATACTGTTGCTGGGTCGTATGTGTTAGTAGTGGAGTATAAAGATTCACACGTAGACATATGCAGTAGTAAGACTTTGAACATTTATTTCTTTTCCCCTTGTGGTGCGTGTGAGTGGCGGGCGTTGACAATGGGAACTACTACTACTACTACTACTTCTGTTGGGATCTCAGGCACAGAGGGGTGAACGAACCTCACTGCCCACTGGCAGCGATGGTGCGTGACCGTGGTCACGCACGTTCTCGTCGGCTGTCTCTTATTGACTGACTGTCCCTACTGACTGTTGACTGTCGTTTGTATCTCTCAAACGCCTACATGTTTTCTTCTTTCTCTTTGTCCCTCAGCCGGAAGTCCTTACTTCCCTTTCCAGTCTCTTTGTTCAATTTTCCTTTGTCTTTTCGAACTTCCCGCGCAAAACAAATTGAAACAATAGTCAATCTGCAACATCATGAACTGACTGTTTTTAAATGACTTGGAACAATCCAGGTTAGCCAATAGATGTTGAGCAATGGTAGAGTCAGCATTTTAATTCCTGCTACTAGATCCGTTTTGGGTAATTATGAACTTTTGTTTAGTAAATTAGGGTGTCCCAGAAAAAAACAGAACCCACAAATTTTGTAATAAAACTGTTAATTTAAACTAGGGGGGTTTAGGGTTACGGTTGGTATAGAAGGGGGGGGGGAATATATGGGAGGGAAATAGATATTCGAATCAAGAAGTTCCTGCTGAGGGGGGACCAAAAACAAGTGAGTTCACAGTCTTCTCACAAGCCAGACTTTCTTTTGGTTAACATATTCTTCGTCTTCGTCTAGCAGCTGGAAAATCCGTCGTCGTAGTTGAAATAATCTTTAACAGTTCAAAATCGCAATTCCTATTTAGTTTTGTTTCTGTTGGACTAAAATCCATTTCTTTACTGGGTCGTTCGCAAAGCGCTTCGTCGTCGTCGACTGCTTCTGCTGCTGCTGACTCCCAGCGCTCGACTCACTTGTCATTTATGGACATATTTACCCAAACATCCGGGCACATCAGTCGAACCTTGTGTCCGTCCAGTGCCCAAATCGCATTTGTTTTTGCATGCGGGATGATGCGAGTTCGATCCCGGCAGGCAAGACAATGTCTTGCTCCCTTTCCTTTCTCGTTCTCCGTCACAGTTGGGTTTTAGGGTTTAGGGTTAGTTTAATGGGAAAATAAATAAATAATTTGGGTCTGTTTTTTTCTGGGTCACCCTGTACAGGGTGACCTAGAAAAAACAGAACCCTAACCTCAACCTCAACCCTAAACCCTAACCCTAAACACCACCTAGTTAAAAAATCTTTTAAAACAGTTTTAGGTAATTTATGAGGAAGTGTGTCCCGGTCTCCTGCCTCAGTAATTGCTACCCGGTGACTATTAAAATCACGGCCCCAGCTATATCGTCTCAGATTTTCTTTTATTCATGTTTGTTTAATGTCTTGTTTTTGGTTTAAATAAACAAGAATTACGACAAAAAAGAAACGATACCCCACAAATACATTTACTTGTAGAAAATATCTATATATCTATCTCTATTTGTTCATATCTATCTATATTATTTTGTTTATCTATCTATCTCAGTCTATTCCAAACTATATATCCATCTTCATATCTAAACAAGAATTACGACAAATTACGATAAATAGATAAGAATTATGCCAAAAAAGAGAAGCCCCCCCCCTCTAAAATACATTTAACGCCCTAAGTTGGTTGTTTTCTTTCAAGTAACACCACCGAGACGACATAGCTGGGGACATTATTTTAATAGTCACCGGGTAGCAATTTCTGAGGCAGGAGACCGGGACGCACTTCCTCATAAATTACCCAGTTTTATTACAAAATTACAAAATTTGTGGGTTCTGTTTTTTCTGGGACACCCTAATTTACTAACCAAAAGTTCATAATTACCCATTTTTGAATAAGTGATTGAATGGCTAAGCCTAAAGGCAACTGTTGGTTGATTCTATATTCATTTTGTGTCGGCTAAGGACAGAAAAAACTTGTTCTTCAAGTTGGCCTACTTTGTTTTCTCACTTTTCTCAAAACATTCGCTGGCCGTCCTGTGAACATCCTTCGAAATCTGGTAAACCGGGAGATTAAAGTAGGGAATAATTACTCCATTTTCATAACTCACTTCCCACCTCGAGTTGTTGTCTCGATAAGAACGTTTAAAAAGGTATTGGCAGGCACTTTTCATGAATATGAACCAGCTGTAAATCTTATAAACCTGCGCTACTCATGTGCTGAGTCCTATACCAGCAAGGTTAGTCATAGGAAATGGACAAGTCAATGGGAGTTCAAATCCTGGTTGAGGCAGTTTGCAGTTCACATAGCGCTAATATCCTTGGGAAAAATATGTATCCAACAACTCCTCTTCCAGCTATGGGTAAATAGTAGGACAGACTGAGTTCTTTAACCATGGCTAGGTAACCAGTCTAGGAGAATGAATTCAAACCTGTTACTCTCCGCTTAAGAAATTAACCTTGTGTCAAATCCTACTCATGCAGAGGGGTTGGTAAATATATATATATATATATTATATTTTTTGCTTGAAGGCAATTACAATGCATGTATCGCATAAAATTCGATACTTTTTTCTTTTTTTTTATAGAAAATGAATTTGACAAGTTTGCCGGGATTACACTTGTCAAGTTCATTTTCTATAAAAAAAAAAAAAGAAGTATCTTGTAATTACCTTCAAGCAAAAAATATAATATATACTTTATTCAACAATGCTACTAAAAAACAAACATCCAAAAATCTTATATATATATATCAGCAAGGTCGCCTCACATTCCTGGTGGAGAATCAGGGTCTGACTACAGAGTGTGTACCATTGTGGCATACCAGCGACAATGTTAATTCAAAGATGACTGGCAGTGGGACTTTTATTTTGTTAATTGGTTTTAATTATTCCAAATTTTAGCTGTGGATTGTCCTGTTGTCTAAACAAGCATTACTTGGCATTGCCCGTCTCCTCTCTAAATATTAAACAAATAGTACTCAGTTACACTAGCTTTAATTGGTTTTAATTTTACTAACGGGACCTGTGGATATACTACTGTATGATAGTTATTACAACTAGCAAATATATACAAGTATTTAAGTTTTAATGTAATAAAATATTATATTGAGTTAGAAAGGCTAATGAAACTAAATAAGAATGTAGATATAACAATGGAATATGTTTATATTTGGAAAATGGTTTTCTCACATCAAAGATTTCCAGACAGATACCATTCCTTATAAAATCTAAAAATGAATTAGTGCAATTATAAATGTTTGTCATAAAAAAGGTAATTGTAGTTAATGGCTAAATGTTGGACTGATTAGAACGGTGCTGTGTATGAACGGTGATAGAATCAATTTTGGGGGAGATTTTTTTTATTTCCAAGGAAAAACTCTCTCTCTCATATATATTATATATATATATATATATATATGCTTAATTGGAGTCGTACCTAATTTTGAAAATTAATTAATTAATAATGAATTAGGCGGGAATACCTATTTAAATGTATGGCTCCATACATTTAAATAGGTATTCCCGCCTAATTCATTATTAATTAATTAATTTTCAAAATTAGGTACGACTCCAATTAAGCACTTGTTCTCCCAAAAATTGTTGGCAAAAAGCCATTCCAAACAAACCATGTTTACATATATATATATATGTAAAATATCAAGAAAAATGAAAAAACACAGGATTAAATGGGTTAACCCATTTAATCCTGTGTTTTTTCATTTTTCTTGATATATTACATACCATCGGATTTACTTCCTTTCCTCACATCCTGTATTTGAAAAAACACACACGGCGAACAAGGATTAACTAACTTTTATGATAAATAATTTATCTTATGCCCTGAAGATGATCTAATTAATAGATCGAAACACTGCAGCATCGGCCAATAAACTCACCACTTAACCCATTTAATCCTGTGTTTTTTCATTTTTCTTGATATATTACATACCGTCGGATTTACTTCCTTTCTTCACATATATATATATATATATATATGTTAGGGGTCTCCGTATACTTCTCTCGGTATATATTTTTATGTTGTTTTTTTTAAAAGTTTTTTTTTAAGTTGGGCGTTATTATGAAGCATCTAAAAATAAATGAATGAACTCTATGTTATGGAGCATTGGATTCACTTATTCTTTTATTATTCGTTATCATAAATTTTCGGGTTTGTTAGATACCCTTTTTTCAAATGAATGTTGCTCCTGTTCAACGGATCTTTTGTCTTTGTTGTTATTGAATTGTTATTGGATTCTAAAATTACAAACTCACGTAAGGGGACTGAACGCTGACATCGGAATACTCCGTTATTACAAATATTTTATTAAAAAATATATATATATATATATATATATATAGTTGAGATGTCCTAAAGTTAGTATCAGCCAGACAGCAAGGGAGTCTATCTCCTTTTCACTAGCACTTGACCACGGAGATAATTTTAGTGTCTGAGGTGGAGCGCCACACCTACCATCAGCTCCTTACTTTACCGCTCAGATCTCTGTACTACTCATATGCTGATTTGGCGATGGTCGATATTGAACACGGAACCTTGTGGTTCCTAGACAAACACTCTACAATTGAGCTAAACCGGCCATATATATATATATATATATATATATATATATATATATATATATATATATATTATATATATACAGTGATGCTGATAGCTTTTTGATTTAGTGCGTCCTGGGATGCACATATTTGCTTTGAATGAGTCCTCGGAAATTTGATGGGTTACAACTACAGTTTCTTAATAAATTGTAGGGTTTTTATGGTCTGAGGAAACAACTAAAGCCATCTAACTCCTACCTTGTAACCTATCCTGTGTAATTCATTTCTAAGAAACTATTGAAATGTCTTTACAATTAACTTGAAATGGTGAGGAAAGAAAAAAGAAAAACACTGGGATGCATGATTTTACTGCGCCCTTTTAGATTTTTGTGCGTCAGGGATGCAGGGTGCATTCCTATCAGCATCTCTGTATATATAATGTGGTAAAAAAGAAAAAGGTTTGAAACACGGTTATTTTAGTGGTAATTAATAATTATAATGACCAGTAAAATGACTGATTTTTAAACCTTTTTCTTTAACAAATATATTGCTCTGTTCAAAAATACTAAACATTGAGCTCTCATCTTGGACCAGAACAACTCATATATATATATATATATATGTTTTCAATCACAATTATCCTGAAGATCCCTAAAGTGAAACCTGGGTTGATATACTTTGCTCTATTTGATGGTGAGGTTCCAGTTCTAGAGGTTTGGGGAATGTGGAGCATCCCTTCATCACCATTGCTCCCTGGTCCACTCTAACCCGGAGTGGTAGTAGTACTTGTTAGGGTCCCATCTATGGGTTAAATAGAAAAATGTATTTGTAAAAAAAAATTGAGTATCCATTAAGAATGACTTTATTTCAAAACTTTACCGGCATTAAATGACCCTCTGAGGTTGATATGCCGTAAAACAAAACAAACCAAACCAAACCATTTGACAATGCACATACGACAGACAGACAGACTCTTCCCAATTAATGATATATATGTTGAATCAAGCAGTGTATGGTGGTGGGTGGGGGGGTGAGAATGAGATTACATCTAATTATGATTAATTCATAAAATTTATTGTCATTTGATCCTGAAATTAATCTGCTTTATTAAGAGATAATTATAAGCGTAGGGTCTTCTTGAGATTAACGACATTACTTTTTTTTGTCATATTAGTCACTTAACACAATAGAAAAATATCTTGAATATTGGAATCGACAAATTAGGTCAAATGCTTGTGTTACATTTATAAGATATGGCTTTTTTTTTTTTTTTTTTTGTGAAGGCTTAATCCTCCCCATATTTTCAAAAAGTGCCCTGGGTGTTGCGTACTGAGGTTTTCACGGTACCAAATCGATATATGTTGTATACCCTTTTCTTACTTCTTTACTTCTTACTTGCTTCTATATCTTGGACATCTATTCTTCTGGCCGGCTTTGGTTCTATCTTCTAACATCTGGACTTGGTCTGGTCTGGTCTAAGGTCTGGTGTTGACTTGGGGATTCTGGTCTGGTTTCTGTTAGGGATTTCTCCTTATCAGAAGCCCTGTGTCATTGGTAGTTTTTAGGTAATAAACACAAGACTTTGATTTACTTTGATCTTATTTTATTGTTAATCCCCAAACCAGACGTCTGCGCAGATCCTTACATCCTACGAGCTCGGCTTCTAACTTCTAACTGACTGAGAGTTACTTACTATCCTTAAACCGGAACAGGGTCTTCTATGCCTTCCGGTTCTCACGATTTATCCCCGGAAGGCAAGGTGAGAGTGAGGTCAAGCGCCGTCACTCACTCTCAATGCCGTGGGCTACACTAATCGCCATTATGATTTCTACACTATTGCCATAAATATTAGGTATCTAATAATTATGTAACACTGGGTAGGGCATTAAACTGCATTCAGCAGTGAGGCTCTATATTTTTTTTTGTTTTGTGAACGCTTGTGTTACATTTATAAGACGTGCCTTTTTTTTCTTTTTTGGTGAAGGCTTGAACCCACCCCTCTATTTTCAAAAAGTGGCCTAGGTAGGGCATTAAACTACATTCAGCGGTGAGGCTCTTTTTTATTTATTTATTTATTTTTTTTTTTTAGCTCTGATGAATGTGAATTTGGCTTTTACTCCCTCTTCCACTCTGTCATTATTAATATGTACCGTTGTCGTATTTTCACAGTACCCAAACGTATATAAGTAACGCAGCGGTGGTGGCGATATATATTTCACCGTACTAAAAAGGCATTCTGCACGTGGCGGTCATCTTGTTGATAAAAATTACAACGTGAGAATATGTAGTCACAACTGCTAGCCTTTATTATCGTGCTCGTCTCGTGGGTTCATATCAGACAGGAGGAAAGGCAGAAGAGAAAGAGAGAGAGAACACTGTTAAATTACTGTGACCCCATATAGTGTTACATATTAATTGGATCCCTATTACTTTTTAAGGTAGTATAGAAATCCTTATGGCAATCAGTACAGCTGATGGCCTTGAGAGTGAGTGACAATGCTTGACCTCACTCTCACCTTGCTTTCTGGGGATAGAATCGTGAGAACGGAACCCCGATAGAAAGCCCTTTTCCGGTTTAAGGTGGCAATCAGTAAGTCAGTTGCAGTAGTTAGTTGCAGTTAGTCAGTTGCAGAATTAGAAGCTAGCAAGATGTGACTCTCAGCGCGCAGTTGTCTGGTCCTGGGGTTCCAGAATAAAATAACATCAAAGGTAAATCGAAGTCTTGTTGTTATTACTAAAAGCTAACAATGACACAAGGCTTCTGATAAAAATGGTCCCCAGCAGAACCAGACACGGAATCCCCAGATAAGAGACCAGACGAGACCTGTAGTAAGATATACCGAGAGCATTAGAAGATTAGAAAGAAGCAATTTTTAGAAAGCGATCCGAACCAGAAGAAAAATAAAGTAAAGTCGTAACAACTAGCANATCTTAAATATATTGAGAAATTAATGGTAAAATTGGCACCTCTTAAACTTCTGACTATACTGACCTTTAGGCACCCCTTTGCCAATTTCTTCATAGCATTTTTCATTTACACGTCAACATCCGTTGTTTGTTAGGGTTAGGTTAGGCGTTAAGTTTATAATTAAAAAAAAACTCTAAAAATCAATTGTAACAAACAACGGATGTGACCGTTGTAAATAAAAAAATCTCTTATAAACGAGATTGCACAAAAGGGTCTGCTAAAGTTCATATAGTCCAGAAAGTTAGAGTCCAAATTTTACCATAATTTCGTCAAATCATATTTAAAGAATTTTTGCCTAAAAATCCAAATTAAGTAATATGGAAATTCCTTTACACCAAAAATGATTGGCCTCTCATCAACTGTGACGTAAAAATTCGACTAAACCTTTCAGTTCAAAAAATCAGAATCATTCTAAAAAAAAAATAGTTTACTTTTAATACATCAGATAGTCCCCAGAATAATGAATCCCTGTCAGCTCCGTAAGAATACACTGACTGCACCTCTGCAGATGTAAAACCGCCCCAATGGTGCCACCTTTCCCACCCCAATCATCGTGCTGTCTTTGATTCGATCTCAAGTATACTATTTAGTATGGTGAAATTTATTTTCTTGCACAATTCCAGTGATCACCTTCACCCAATCATTACTGTGTCTTCTTTATCTCTATTGTGCATATACTATTTGGAGTATTTGAAATTCATTTCTGCACCAATTCCCAGTGATCACCTTTCCCACCCAATCATACTGTTCGGTCTTCTATTCTGATTTGTGCATACTATTGTAGTATGTGAAATTTCAGTTTTTTTCGCCCACAATTCCCAGGGATCACCTTTCCCACACAGTCCATACCTACTCTTATATTCTATTGGGTCATGTATTATCAATAAACCTGTTTGTGTTGTGTCTTTTATGATCAACATTTGTCTTGTGACCCTTCTGACTTGGAAGTAAAAGATTAGCCTGTGAGTTAAGTGACCATAGCTGTGACTGAGCAGTCCATACCATGCACACACTCCTCTTAGACCCTGTACTTTGGGCATCACAGGCAGTGGGAGCCTACCTCTGATCAATTGGGTGTCAATGTTCAAGCCTAATCACGCCTATATGATTGCGCCCAACCCTAATTGCCCTTATGGCAAACCCCCTCAATCCTTTTTAATTCATGTCATTGCTAAATCGCAATGCTGCAGTGCTTAATGTACCGCGGGGTATTTACGTCATGACTGTTTTCACAGACCAAACAGCATAATATATACTACTTCTTTATTCTTCTTATATCTTGGTCATCTATTCTTACTGGCCGTCGCTTGCCCTATTCGACCGTCTGTTATCTTGTCTGATATACGTCTCGGTTTGACTTGCATATTCTCTTCTAAGGTCTGGTCTTATCTATGGCGATTCTCTGTCTGTTTCTGTTAGGGCATCAGTCTATCAGAAGCCCTTGTCATTGTTAGTCTTGTATAAACACAAACTCGATTACGATTGATGTTACTTTATTCCAAATCTCCACAATCAGACAATTTGCGCATATGCAGACTTACAGTACTAGTCTCGCATTCTAACTTCTAACTGATTAGTTACTTCTATCCTTAAACCGAACAGTCTCCTATGCCTTCCGGATTCTCACGATTTATCCCCGGAAGGGGCATGAGCGTCAAGCACCGTCACTCACCCTCAAGGCCATCAGCTCACTAATCGCCATTATGATTTCTACACTATGCCATAATCATTAGGTTATCTAATAATTATGTTAACAGTATGACATTAAATTCTATCCGATGGTAAGGCTCCAGCAGTTTTGATTTCTGAGGAATTAGACTACCCTTTCATCTCTTTCACTCCCAAGTCCATCTCTAACCGAGTGGTATTACCTGTAGGTCTCACATTATAATGATTAAATGAAAAAAAAGTGATGTTTGTAAAAAAGATGAGTACCCATCATAGACATAATAAACAACATCTTTGCATAAAATAACCAACAAAGTTGATCATGCCCATAAATCCAACCAGCTAACAATCTTCAAAAATAGCCAACGTCTAGCCAGCCCTTAAATGTGAATGCCATTAGACGTCTTTAGTAAGTAATAACGGAATTTTCGATTAGGTGGTAGAAATAATTACCTACCGCATTGAAAACTCGCCTAATTAACAATACAAGTAGGATCCATGCCGGCTGCTGAACCTGAGGGTAGGCTTCTTTTATTATTTACTTATTATTTTTTTTCCCTCATTAAATCTAAAAATGAATCCGCAGACCTTGACATGCACCGTAAGCATCAAGTTCATTAATAGCAATTTCATCTTTCTCTTTTTTTTTCCCGTCTCGCCGGCCTTCAATCATTCATATCAAATGGTGCTTTCCATTGCACGGTCCTATACAGACAACTCACACCATTCCCAGAACAGGTAAGTAACATTTTACCATTCAGTTTATATTCATTGATGTGAGACGTGTGTAATAATATGCACTAAAGGTCAAAAAAAATGGACACCTGTAGCCCTTCACTATTTCATGAAAAACAACTTTTTCTATTTCATATAAGATGATCAGTATTCAGCCATATTGCAAGTTAATCTTTCTGACTAATTCAAGTTGTTGGTCTGCTTAAATGGCAGTTGGCTATTCCACAGTGTACCTGGCCCAAGCTTATTCCCGGCATTCTATTGACTGCTGTGTTTTATATGTATACTTTATCCAATAAACCCAGTCACATGACTTATGTTTTGTAGTTGATTATACAGAGTCTTATTTAGTACATCCTTTTTTTTTGGAGGGGGCTAGTGACTAACGCTGTCCAGCTGTACGGAAAATAAGCATACACCACCAACAACAACAACACATGCAAGTTTAATTACAGAATTGTGTTATTCCATAACACCACACCTAAAAAAAAACAAAACTCTGATGAACTGATCATATTATTTATTCATTATTGAATCTCACTAGGAATAAAGACAAGGGTAAGGTTTAGGGTTTAGGGTAATTTAATGGGAAAATAATAGTATATGATTAATTAACAGATAAAATCATTCAGAAGTGGTTCCCATTTTTTTTTTAGTTGAGTTTATAGGAAATAACCCAGAGTTTTTCCTTCTCCCTAGAGTGGACCTACCAATGCACAAGGCAATCTGCTATACACAGAAGTGACAATAAAGAGAAGATACGCATTTAACATTAAGAAACGGACTTCCTTCACGTTGGCTATCAGGCTACCCAGGTATATTACTTTGTAGATGCGAAATACTGCCATGCTCTGATCTAAGGGCAAATCTGATTGCTCCTGCTTATTGTTGCCCTAGGCAACATATGAGAAGAAAGCCAAAAGTGGTCTGTCAGTAACAAAACTACCATCACCAATTCCCTTAGTTATTCATTATATTCTTTCAGTAGGTTATTATGATAATCATTATTTAAATCTTTATATTAGCAGCTCTAATATTAACAACTAGCAGGGCCTACCCAGCGTCCCTTAGAGGGGAATTTTTAGTTAATCCTGCAGATCCATTATTACTGACATCGTGAGTTAATCCCTGCTGGGAGCCCCATAAATCCTCATGTAAAAAAAAAAAAATAAACCTTTCATTATCCATGTTCACTCTGAAAAGAACTGTAATTGTCTACTATCGAAAAGTTAAATGAAAAAAAAATCCATCATTTATTCATTAAATTTTAATTTTTTAATCATCTCATGAATATAAATCAAATCTCTTTATTTTTGCTCCAAAAAACCAAGCCCTGTAATATTAAGTGATATATATATTTACTTGTCTGTTAATTGTTTATTTATCAATTTCCTCATGGATATACATATACACACAACTCGCCCTTATATAAGTACTAGAACCGGCTACCCTGCACTGCCTAGGAAGGAGGGCGGTAAAAAGGTAGTCTCGCAGATCCTATAATTTGAATTAACAGCTGGATCCTCGCAGAGCCCGATTAACTCTACCGTAAAAAAAAAAAAGCTTCCTGATCCAGCCACTCTGAAAAAAAAATCATCTATCCCAATTTAAAAATACTAAAATGCAAAAAAAAAAAATCCAATATCATTAAATTATTTTTTAATTATCTCATGAAATATAAATCAAACTCCATTACTTTGCTCAATAAACCAAGCCCCTGGTGATATTTAATACACACAACTGCCCCTATTATGTATAATAGAAGATAATTATATGTGAACTATTGAATGTGATTGTAATAATTGCCTCAAAAACCCAGGCCCATTATTAATTTTCTTTAATTGGATTTTCATTCTTTAAAAAACAAATTGCAATCGAGAAAAGAATTGGAACATATCATCTACTTAGATAGCAGCGGCATCAAAACATCGGCAAAAATGTGGCCTTGCATATGATGCTAAGATACAAATCTGATTGCTGTATTGTTGCTACGTCAACAATAATCGAAATCAGATTCTTTGTCAGAATACAGACCATTTTCTTTTGGGGTAAGGCATCGCCATATCCAACCTTCTCTAAAATTGCAATCCAAAAATAAAACAAAAGTATCAACCTTTCGATCGGATATATTCACCAGAAAATTCTACTGAATAAATTTCTACATATCTTACCTCCTTTCATCCTGTGTACGTTTTTATTTCCGCAAAAGTCATTCTCATTGCAAGAAATGTCGGCTTTCTTGTCAATTATTTTGCACTCTAAGCAGAATTACCAGGTTGGTCAAAAGGTTTTTGTTGTTTTTTGTATTTCAAGTTATTTCCGGTAACATGCCTCATAGACACAAGCGAGCTCACGTGGATATTCAATGTGAGTGATTAGATAAATAAGTTCAATGTGTTGAGAGTAACATTACTACGTCATTCTCTCTAGAAGGCAGGCCACTATCAAACATACTGCTCAATATACTTGTATTCAATTAGAACAGCTTCACATTCTATCACTAAGCCAGATACGAATGCCGATATCATCTGCTTCGTCTACAATAATTACAGAATTTATTTGGTAATTTGCCCAATCATAAGCAATATCGACCTTAACAAAATTTTTGTTTCACACAAATGTCTCATCAGAGAGATTACCACCAGGAAAGAAGAACTTACGATAGAGAACAGAAGAATCATTAATGAAGAATGGTATACATGATTACTGAGCACTTTTAATTTAGTTGCATCCTGCAGACGCACGTATTGCTTTTAAAATGAGTTCCCGGAAAATTTACGGTCCCCATAAACTTAAAAGTTTTTGTTAATAGGATTGTACGGTTTTTATCATGATCTGGGAAACAACTAAAAGCCTTCTAACTCCTACCTGTGTAATTTATCCTGCCATTAATTTCTAAGAACTATTGAAATGTACTTACAGTTAGCTCGAAATGGTGAGAGAATAAAAAGAAAAAAACACTGGACACATACATATGATTTCTTACTGCGTCCTTTTAGATTTTTGTGTGTCAGGACGCAGGACGTGATATGATATTTGAACCACATCTCTGGGTAGCAAAAAAAAATGTGATTACCCTGTGATCAGGTTACCCTCATGAGATTAACCACTGAAAAAAATTGTGATTACCTGGACAGGTAGCCTCATGATGATTGAACCACTGAAAACAAAAATTGTGATTACCCTGGATCAGGTAGCCTATGATGAGTAACCACTGAAAAAAAAAATTGTGATTACCCTGGATCAGGTAGTCTCGTGATGATGAACCACTGCTGAGTTGTAAATGGTTGATGAATACCTTCATTTACTCTGTTTGAATGATTTTGTACATTGTCTCAAGGAAGCGAGCCTGATGAATTCTTGAATACACACCGAGCTAGGATAATTGTTGCATAGCCCTCGATTCGCGGCCACAAAATCATACATTTATATACTTTGCTGGTCGTATGTGTAGTAGTGGAGTATAAGATTCACACGTAACATATGCAGTAGTAGTAAGACGTTTAACATTTCTTTTCCCTTGGTGTGCCGTTTGAGTGCGGGCCCGTTGACAATGGCAAACTTACTCTACTACTACTTCTGTTGGGATTCAGGCACAGAGGGTGAACGAACCTCACTCCCACTGGCAGCGATGGTGCGTGACCGGTCACGACGTTCTCGTGCTGTCTCTTATTGACTGACATGTCCCTAATGACTGTTGTACGTCGTTTGTATCTCTCAACGCCTACATGTTTTCTTCTTTCTCTTGTCCTCAGCCGAAAGTCCTTACTTCCCTTTCAGTCTCTTTGTTCAATTTTCCTTTGTCTTTTCAACTTCCCGCCGCAAAACAAATAAACAAATGTCAATCTCAACATCAGAAACTGACTTTTTTAAATGACTTGGAACAATCCAGGTTAGCCAATACGAATGTGATGCAATGTAGAGGTCAGCATTTAATCCTTGTAACTAGATCGTTTGTGGTAATTATGAACTTTGTTAGTAAATTAGGGTCCCAGAAAAAACAGAACCCACAAATTTTGTAATAAAAATGTTAATTTAACTAGGGGGGTTTAGGGTTACGGTTGGTATAGAAGGGGGGGGAAGATATATGGAGGGAAATAGATATTCGAATCAAGAAGTTCCTGCTGCAAGGGCGACCAAAAACATAGTGAGTTCACACGTCTTCTCACAAGCCAGACTTCTTTGGTTAACATATTCTTCGTCTTCGTCTAGCAGCTGGAAAAATCCTTCGTCTAGTTGAAATAATCTTTAACAGTTCAAAATCGCAATTCCTATTTAGTTTTGTTCTGATGGACTAAATCCATCTTTTACTGGGCGTTCGCAAAGCGCTCTTCGTCGTCGTCACTGCTTCTGCTGCTGCTGACTCCAGCGCTCGACTCACTTGTCATTTAGTGACTATATTACCCAAAAATCCGGGCACATCAGTCGAACCTTTGGTCCTCCAGTGCCCAAATCGCATTTGTTTGCATTGCGATGAATCGGAGTTCGATTCCCGGCAGCAAGACATGTCTTCGCTCCTTTCTTCTTCTTCCCGTCAAGTTGGTTTTAAGTTTATGGGTTATTTTAATGGAGGAATAACATAAAAATTGGTCTGTTTTTTTTCTGGGTCCTGCTACAGGGTGACCTAGAAAAAACAGAACCCTAACCATCAACTCAACCCTAAACCCTAACCCTCAAACAACAACTAGTTAAAAAATCTTATTAAAGTTTTACGGTAATTTATGAGAAGTGATGTCCCGTCTCCTGCTCATAATGCACCCGGTGACTATTAAAATCACGCCCAGCATATATCGTCTCAGATTTCTTATTATTCAGTTGTTAAGTCTCTGTTTTTGGTTATAAATAAACAAGATTTACGCAAAAAAAAACGAACCCCACAAATACATTTACTTGCTAGAAGAAAATATCTTATATATCTATCTCTATTGCTCTATTTGTTTCATATCTATCTATATTATTTTGTTTATCTATCTATCTTCAGTCTATTCCAAACTATATATCCATCTCATATCTAAACAAGAATTACGACCAAATACGATAAATAGATAAGAATTATGCCAAAAAAGAGAAGCCCCCCCCTCTAAAATACATTTAACGCCCCTAAAGTTGGTTGTTTTTCTTTCAAGTAACACCACGAGACGACATAGCTGGGGACATTATTTTAATATCACCGGGTAGAATTTTCTGAGGCAGGAGACCGCGGACGCACTTCCTGCATAAATACCCAGTTTATTACAAAATTCAAAATTTGTGGTTCTGTTTTTTCTGGGACACCCTAATTTACTAACCAAAAGTTCAAATACCCATTTTTAGAATAAAGTGATTGAAGGCTAAAGCCTTAAAGGGCAACTGTTGGTTGATCTATATCATTTTGCCTGTCGGCTAAGGACAGGAAAAAACTTGTTCTTCAAGTTTGGCCACTTTGTTCTCACTTTCTCAAAACATTCGCTGGCCGTCCTGTGAAACATCCTCGAAATCTGGTAACCGCGGAGATTAAAGTAGAGAATAATTACTCCATTTTATAACTCACTTCCCACTCGAGTTGTCTGTCTCGATAAGAACGTTTAAAAAGTATTGGCAGGGGGGCCCCCCCCCACCTTTTTCATGGAATATGAACCAGCTTTAAATCTTTATAAAACCTGCTCACTCATGTGCTGAGCTCCTATACCAGCATAGGTTAGTCATAGGAAATGGACAAGTCGACGGGAGTTCAAATCCTGGTTGAGGCGTTTGCAGTTCACATAGCGCTAATATCCTTGGAAAAATATGTATCCAACAACTCCTCTCCAGCTATGGGTAAATGTAGACAGACTGAGTTTCTTAACCATGACTGGGTAACCAGTCTAGGAGAATGAATTCAAACTGTTACTCTCGCTTAAGAAATTAACCTGTGTCAAATCCTACTCGTGCAGAGGGGTTGGTAAATATATATATATATATATTATATTTTTGCTTGAAGGCAATTACAATGCATGTTCACATAAAATTGATACTTTTTTTTTTTTTTTTTATAGAAAATGAACTTGACAAGTTTGCCGGGATTACACTTGTCAAGTTCATTTTCTATAAAAAAAAAAAAAGTATCTTGTAATTACCTTCAAGCAAAAAAATATAATATATACTTTATTCAACAATGCTCCTAAAAAACCAAACATCAAAATCTTATATATATATATATATATATATATATATATATATCAGCAAGGTCGCCTCGCATTCCTGGTGGAGAATCGGGGTCTGACTACAGAGTGTGTACCATTGTGGCATACCAGCGACAATGCTAATTCAAAGATGACTGGCAGTGGGACTTTTATTTAGTTAATTGGTTTTAATTATTCAAATTTTAGCTGTGAATTGTCCTGTTGTCTAAACAAGTATTACTTGGCATTGCCCGTCTCCTCTCTAAATATTAAACAAATAGTACTCAGTTACACTAGCTTTAATTGGTTTTAATTTTACTAACGGGACCTGTGGATATACTACTGTATGATAGTTATTACAACTAGCAAATATAACAAGTATTTAAGTTTTATGTAATAAAATATTATATTGAGTTAGAAAGCTAATGAAACTAAATAAGAATGTAGATATAACAATGGAATAGGTTTATATTTGGAAAATGGTTTTCTCACATCAAAGATTTCCAGACAGATACCATTCCTTATACAATCTAAAAAAATGAATTAGTGCAATTATAAATGTTTGTCATAAAAAAGGTAATTGTAGTTAATGGCTAAATTTGGACTGATTGAACGGTGCTGTGTATGAACGGTGATAGAATCAATTTTGGGGGAGATTTTTTTTATTTCCAAGGAAAAACTCTCTCTCTCATATATATATATATATATATATATATATATGCTTAATTGGAGTCGTACCTAATTTTGAAAATTAATTAATTAATAATGAATTAGGCGGAATACCTATTTAAAATGTATGGCTCCATACATTTAAATAGGTATTCCCCCTAATTCATTATTAATTAATTAATTTTCAAAATTAGGTACGACTCCAATTAAGCACTTGTTCTCCCAAAATTGTTGGCAAAAAGCCATTCCAAACAACCATTTACATATATATATATATATGTAAAATATCAAAATGAAAAAACACAGGATTAAATGGGTTAACCCATTTAATCCTGTGTTTTTCATTTTTCTTGATATATTACATACCATCGGATTTACTTCCTTTCCTCACATCCTGTATTTGAAAAAACACACACGGCGAACAAGGATTAACTAACTTTATGATAAATAATTTATCTTATCCTGAAGATGATCTAATTAATAGATCGAAACACTGCAGCATCGGCCAAAATAAACTCACCACTTTAACCCATTTATCCTGTGTTTTTTCATTTTCTTGATATATTACATACCGTCGGATTTACTTCCTTTCTTCACATATATATATATATATATATATGTTAGGGGGTCTCCGTATACTTCTCTCGGTATATATTTTTATGTTGTTTTTTTTTAAAGTTTTTTAAGTTGGGCGTTATTATGAAGCATCTAAAAATAATGAATGAACTCTATGTTATGGAGCATTGGATTCACTTATTTCTTTATTATTCGTTATCATAAATTTCGGGTTCGTAAGATACCCTTTTTTCAAATGAATGTTGCTCCTGTTCAACGGATCTTTTGTCTGTTGTTATTGAATTGTTATTGGATTCTAAAATTACAAACTCACGTAAGGGGACTGAACGCTGACATCGGAATACTCCGTTATTACAAATATTTTATTAAAAATATATATATATATATATATATATAGTTGAGATGTCCTAAAGTTAGTATCAGCCAGACAGCAAGGGAGTCTATCTCCTTTTCACTAGCACTTGACCGCGGAGATAATTTTAATGTCTGAGGTGGAGCGCCACACCTACCATCAGCTCCTTACTTTACCGCTCAGATCTCTGTACTACTCATATGCTGATCTGGCGATGGTCGATATCGAACACGAAACCTTGTGGTTCCTAGTCAAACACTCTACCAATTGAGCTAAACCGGCCCTATATATATATATATATATATATATATATATACAGTGGTGCTGATAGCTTTTTGATTTAGTGCGTCCTGGGATGCACATATTTGCTTTGAATGAGTCCTCGGGATATTTGATGGGTTACAACTACAGTTTCTTAATAAATTGTAGGGTTTTTATCTATGGTCTGGGGAAACAACTAAAGCCATCTAACTCCTACCTTGTAACCTATCCTGTGTAATTCATTTCTAAGAAACTATTGAAATGTATTTACAATTAACTTGAAATGGTGAGGGAAGAAAAAAGAAAAACACTGGGATGCATGGATATGATTTTACTGCGCCCTTTTAGATTTTTGTGCGTCAGGGATGCAGGGTGCGTTCCTGTCAGCATCTCTGTATATATAATGTGGTAAAAAAGAAAAAGGTTTGAAACGTGGTTATTTTAGTGGTAATTAATAATTATAATGACCAGTAAAATGACTGATTTTTAAACCTTTTTCTTTAACAAATATATTGCTCTGTTCAAAAATACTAAACATTGAGCTCTCATCTTGGACCAGAACAACTCTAATATTTCGAGCACCAACTAACATGGTGATTTACCCATATATATATATATATGTATATGTATATATATATGTATATGTATATATATATGTATATATATATGTATATGTATATATATGTATATGTATATATATATGTATATATATGTATATGTATATATATATGTATATATATATATGTATGTATATATATATGTATATATATATGTTTTCAATCACAATTATCCTGAAGATCCCTAAAGTGAAACCTGGGTTGATATATTTTGCTCTATTTGATGGTGAGGTTCCAGTTCTGGAGGTTTGCGGAATGTGGAGCACCCCTTCATCACTATTGCTCCCTGGTCCACTCTGACCCGGAGTGGTAGTACCTGTTAGGGTCCCATCTATGGGTTAAATAGAAAAATGTATTTGTAAAAAAAAAATTGCGTATCCATTAAGAATGACTTTATTTCAAAACTTTACCGGCATTAAATGACCCTCTGAGGTTGATATGCCGTAAAACAAAACAAAACAAACCATTTGACAATGCACATAGGACAGACAGACAGACTCTTCCCAATTAATGATATATATGTTGAATCAAGCAGTGTATGGTGGTGGTGGGGGGGGGGTGAGAATGAGATTACGTCTAATTATGATTAATTCATAAAATTTATTGTCATTTGATCCTGAAATTAATCTGCTTTATTAAGAGATAATTATAAGCGTAGGGTCTTCTTGAGATTAACGACATTACTTTTTTTTGTCATATTAGTCACTTAACACAATAGAAAAATATCTTGAATATTGGGAATCGACAAATTAGGTCAAACGCTTGTGTTACATTTATAAGACATGGCTTTTTTTTTTTTTTTTTTTTTTGTGAAGGCTGACCCCCCCCCCATATTTTAAAAAGTGCCCTGGGTGTTGCGTACTGAGGTTTTCGCGGTACAAATCGATATATGTTGTATACCCTTTTCTTACTTCTTTATTTCTTACTTGCTTCTATATCTTGGACATCTATTCTTCTGGCCGGCTTTGGTTCTATCTTCTAACATCTGGACTTGGTCTGGTCTGGTCTAAGGTCTGGTGTTGACTTGGGGATTCTGGTCTGGTTTTCTGTTAGGGATTTCTCCTTATCAGAAGCCCTGTGTCATTGTTAGTTTTTAGGTAATAAACACAAGACTTCGATTTACTTTGATCTTATTTTATTGTTAATCCCCAAACCAGACGTCTGCACAGGTCCTTACATCCTACGAGCTCGGCTTCTAACTTTTAACTGACTGAGAGTTACTTACTATCCTTAAACCGGAACAGGGTCTTCTATGCCTTCCGGTTCTCACAATTCATCCCCGGAAGGCAAGGTGAGAGTGAGGTCAAGCGCCGTCACTCACTCTCAAGGTCATCAGCTGCACTAATCGCCATTATGATTTCTACACTATTGCCATAAATATTAGGTATCTAATAATTATGTAACACTGGGTAGGGCATTAAACTGCATTCAGCGGTGAGGCTCTATATTTTTTTTTTTTTTGTGTTACATTTATAAGACGTGCCTTTTTTTTCTTTTTTGGTGAAGGCTTGAACCCACCCCTCTATTTTCAAAAAGTGTCCTGGGTAGGGCATTAATCTGCATTCAGCGTTGAGGCTCTATTTTTATTTTTAATTGTTTTTAAGCTCTGATGAATGTGAATTTGGCTTTTACTCCCTCTTCCACTCTGTCATTATTAATATGTACCGTTGTCGTATTTTCACAGTACCCAAACGTATATAAGTAACGCAGCGGTGGTGGCGATATATTCACCGTACTAAAAAGGCATTCTGCACGTGGCGGTCATCTTGTTAATAAAAATTACAACGCGAGAAATATGTAGTCACAACTGCTAGCCTTTATTATCGTGCTCATCTTGTGGGTTCGTATCAGACAGGAGGAAAGGCAGAGAGAAAGAGAGAGAGAACACTGTTAAATTACTGTGACCCCATACTAGTGTTACATATTAATTGGATCCCTATTACTTTTTAAGGTAGTATAGAAATCCTTATGGCAATCAGTACAGCTGATGGCCTTGAGAGTGAGTGACAATGCTTGACCTCACTCTCACCTTGCTTTCTGGGGATAGAATCGTGAGAATGGAACCCCGATAGAAAGCCCTTTTCCGGTTTAAGGTGGGCAACTCAGTAAGTCAGTTGCAGTAGTTAGTTGCAGTTAGTCAGTTGCAGAATTAGAAGCTAGCAAGATGTGACTCTCAGCGCGCAGTTGTCTGGTCCTGGGGTTCCAGAATAAAATAACATCAAAGGTAAATCGAAGTCTTGTTGTTATTACTAAAAGCTAACAATGACACAAGGCTTCTGATAAGAAATGGTCCCCAGCAGAACCAGACACGGAATCCCCAGATAAGAAGACCAGACGAGACCTGTAGAAGATATACCAGACCATTAGAAGATAGAAGAAGCAGATCCGACCAGAAGAATAAGAAAGTACGTAACACTAGGCACCAGAGGCCCGTCCGTTCCCCTACACGTCCGAAAGCAAAAAGAGACCGGGACCTTTCTTCGTTGTTCCACGTCACCACGTCACTTCCGGTTCCGGTCAACACCCGAAACTTTCAGTTGACACTCAATTCTCCGTTCGGGGGTCATGTTCCGGTCAAATCATCGTTCATCCTGTTTTGGCTCATCACTATTTTTTAAACCTTTATCATCTCTTATTTCTTTTTCCTCCTTTTCTAATATAGTAGTTCTAGCTCACAAAAGTCAGGACCTTCATCATCTCGTTACAAATACTTAGGTCTTAAGACATACTGGACACTTCTGACGGAGCAAGGACGAACTCATAAGTGATGTTCTCCTCTGGACACCTACTCTTGGACACACCAGATTGGGTCGACATATATTTATTAGCTCTGTGCAAATACTGGATGTCGTGTGGTAGACTTGCCAGGAGTGATGAGAGAGAGAGAGAGAGTCATTGTGTTACATAACTGATGGGTTGCCTATCAATTATGTACAATAGTGTAGTTAAAATCAAACTAACGGTTTTATGGAAAAATACAGGGAATTTTATTGAAAAGATTTAAACCTGTATTAAGAAAAACAGGATATACTGGACACTTCTGAAGGAGCAAGGATGAACTCATGTGTGCGATTCTCCTGTGGATGGACACCTATACATAGGCCGACCAGCAAAGATCAGCTCTGTGATGCCTTGTGGAAGACCTGATAGGGACAGGTGGAGAGAGAGAGTGAGCGATAGTCATGGGAATACATGCTGTCAGTATGACTTGATGATTTTATAGACATTCTAAATCTATTTTGTGACTAAATTAATTACAACTGCAGCTTTTTATATTTATTTTATAACCAACTGGCAAGAAAGTGTCCTGGAAGGGGGAGGTGCTGATGAGCTTCCTTTGTCAATATCGTGCCAAGACAGGTTTCTCTAAGTTTACAGCAAATAAAGTAAGTCATCGTGTTACACAATCTATGCGGTTGCATAAGATTATTGTCGATCCCCTGTAATTCTGAGGGGATGACCCTTTTCATACCATGGCTGGGTCCTTCCATGGAAAATTACAGAAGCCCGCCAAAATACGTGAAGTCTCGTGGGACCTGTTCGGTCCCCAGTTTGCAGTTGGACGTCAGGCAGTGAAGATGTACTGCCGAACTGTGACTCACTCTGCATACGCGTGCTATGTTAGTTAGCAGATGTCTGGTGGGGATTTAACAATAAAATAAGATCAAAAGTAAATCGAAGTCTTGTGTTTATTATCTAAAAACTAACAATGACACAGGGCTTCTGATGAGGAGAAATCCCTAACAGAAAACCAGACCGAGGTCCCCAAGTCAACACCAGACGCTAGGCCTTAGAAGATCCAAGATCTTAGAAGATGCCAGACCAAGTCAAGATAGATGATAGAAATAGCAAAGACGATCAGAAGCATACCAAGACGGCCAGCAGAAGAATAGATGTCCAAGTAAGTGAAGAAGAAGAGGTATGCAACATCGATTTAGTGCCAGTGAAGAAGGCGCTATGCAACAATCGGGGTCGCCTAAAGTCGGTATCAGCCAATAATGTTTGCCACAGACTATCATCTCTTCAGCCCCATGAAAGAGGGTTTGAGAGGTAAATATTATTCCAGTGACGAGGAAGTGAAATCCCCTCTGAATTTTAACTAGGACAGGTATAATAAACCTGTCCCAAATAAAATGGCATTACTTTTTGACTCCCACTCGTATGTTTATTTACAAAGTATAAAATGATTTTCTTTTATGTCACGAGTGTGACCGATTATATTGATCTTTTTTTTTTTTTATCTATCAAAATTTATCTGGGATTTATTGACTTTGTTTATCTTTTTAATCAATTTTAAATGTTTTTTCTCTTCACTTTTTTTGTTGATAATTTAAAAGAGAAAAACAAATAAACAAACAAAAAATGTGGTGTCATGAATGTTTACAAGTCATACCAATTTCATCTATAAAGGGCAGTTGGTGTGTATATATGTCCGAATGAAACTGATGGTCACGTCAAGCCCTAGCACCTATATGATTTTCCCAACCCTAATGCCCTTATGGCAAGCCCCAACCCTTTTTTATCATATGGGTGCTAGAAGGCGGTGACTGAGGGTCTACATGTCCTGGGAATGACGTTAAACTCTATCTGATGGTGAGGTTCCAGTTTTGGAGAATGTGGAGCACCCCTTCATCACCATTGCTCCCTGGTCCAATCTGACCCGGAGTGGTAGTACCTGTTAGGGTCCCATCTATGGGTTAAATAGAAAAATGTATTTATAAAAAAATTGTATTATCCATTAAGAATTGATTTATTTCAAAAATTTATCGGCATTAAATGACCCACTGAGGTTGATATGCCGTAAAACAAAACAAACCAAATTAATCCCGAACTAACTCATTTTGATATCAACCAATCAACACTTATTTTTTTTTAGGGAGAGCGTTCCTACCCTTCTGCAGGGGATACAGTAAGTGTATACTAGTTCCCACCAGTAGGGCTTATGTTCAAATCAAATTGAAAACATTCCTGCTAGATCACTGAAGTTAAGCAACAATAAGCTTGTTCAATACTTAGATGGGTGACCCTTTAAGCAACAATAGGTACAATGGGTATATCTTCAAAGAGTTAAAAATTGACCTTGTGTCACATCCTGCAACCAATCAATCACCAAAATATTGCTTAACTTTTGACTTAGCGTAGTATTTTCTGAAATTATTTTGTTTGTGAGTGTAAGTTAAGAAAAGCAATTCATAATAAGGTCAAGGTGTTTTTTGACAACACGATTTTCTGCCAAGTGTAATTATGAAAATCTATCAACAAAACAATCAATTATTCTAAAAGAAAACGTTTATTAATAAATCTGTGAATAAATGATAAAGCTTGATTATTCATTTTCAATTGTATTCCTTTTTAATAACCGGTTTTCAAAAAGCAAAATCCATCTGGTTGACAGTAAACTGCAACTGTTCTGGGTGGTGTGGGACCACCCCTTCATTGGCATTACTCCCAGGTCCACTTAGAATAGACTGCATACCTTGCAGAGGGTTGACAACCTCACAAAAAGCGTTTTCTGGGTATGAGACTAAACTGCATCTGTTCTGTGTGGTGTGGGACCACCCTTCATTGGCATTACTCCCAGGTCCACTTAGAATAGACTGCATACCTTGCAGAGGGTTGACAACCTCACAAAAAGCGTTTTCTGGGTATGAGACTAAACTGCATCTGTTCTGGGAAGGTGAACCACCCATTCATTGGCATTACTCCCAGGTCCACTTAGAATATGCTGTTTCCCCTGCAGAGGGTTTGACACCCCCACAAAAAAGCGTCTTCTGGGTATGACACTAAACTGCATCTGTTCTGGGTGGTATGGGACCACTCCTTCATTGCCATTACTCCCAGGTCCACTTAGAATATGCTGTTTCCCCTGCAGGGGGGTTGACCCTCACACAAAAAAGCATCTTCTGGGTATGAGACTAAACTGTATCTGTTCTGGGGAGGTGTGGGACCACCCCTTCATTGCCATTACTCCCAGGTCCACTTAAAATACACTGCATACCTTGCAGAGGGTTGACAACCTAACAAAAAAGCATCTTCTGGGTATGAGACTAAACTGCAACTGTTCTGGGGAGGTGAACCACCCCTTTATTGGCATTACTCCCAGGTCCACTTAGAATACACTCTTTCCCCTGCAGAGGGACAAAAAAGCATCTTCTGAGTATGACACTAAACTACAACTGTTCTGGGTAGTGTAGGACCACCCCTTCATTGGCATTACTCCCAGGTCCACTTAGAATATGCTGATTGTATCCCCCTGCGGAGAATTAAGGAACCCTCTAGCAAAAAAAAGGTTCTCCTGAGTATGGCACTAGACTCCAACTGTTCTGGGAGGGGGACCGCTCCTTCATTGCCATTACTCCCAAGTCCACTTAGAATACGATGACAGTATCCTCTGCACAGGGTTAAGACCCCTCCCCCCCCAAAAAAGTTAGTGTGTCCTGAGTATAACACTACACTGCATCTGTTCTGGGGTGTGTTAAACCATTTCTTCATTGCCATAGCAATTATTCAACTTGGGTAATCATTGAGCAAACGAAGCGTTGAAAGAATTTATGAAGATCTCGTACAAATAATCACATTATTGTTTTTGCATGCCCATCAATTCGAAATGCGTCATGATCATTTAAAAAGAGAAGAAAAAAAATCAGACAAATAAATGCATTTAGTTTTTTTTTTTTTTTTTTTCTCTCTCTTTGTTTTCCTCAATTTTGTAAACATGTTTTAATTAAGTAATATTTGATAATCAAAAACGAATATATTTATACATGTATATCTATCTATCTATCTATTTATAGATAGATAGATCATATAGATATATATATATATATACACATAAATATATGATAAGTTGTAAACAAGGTTTGTTTAGAATGGCTTTTTGCCGATAATTTTTGGGAGAATAAGTGCTTAATTGGAGTCATACCTAATTTTGAAAATTAATTAATTAATGAATTAGGCGGGAATACCTATTAAATTTATTTATATTTATTTCTCGATTTGTTTAGCCATAAATTTAATAGGTATTCCCGCCTAATTCATTATTAATTAATTAATTTTCAAAATTAGGTACGACTCCAATTAAGCACTTATTCTCCCAAAAACATAAATATATATAAATATCTTATATATATATATATATATATATATATGTGTGTGTGTGAAGAAAGGAAGTGAATCCGACGGTATGTAGTATATTAGGAAAAATGAAAAAACCCAGGTTTAAATGGGTTAAGTGGTGAGTTTATTGGCCGATGCTGCAGTGTTTCGATCTATTAATTAGATTATCTTCAGGGCATTTGTTGGTATATGGAAGGTGATAAGAAATTATTTATCACTTTTCTCGTTATTCTGTGATAAATAATTTATCGCTTTTCTCATTATTCTGTGATAAATAATTTCTTATCACCTTCCATATACCAACAAATGCCCTGAAGATGATCTAATTAATAGATCGAAACACTGCAGCGTTGGCCAATAAACTCACCACTTAACCCATTTAAACCTGTGTTTTTTTCATTTTTCCTAATATACTACATACCGTCCGATTCACTTCCTTTCTTCACATATATATATAAGATATTTATATATATTTATGTGTATATATATATCTATATGTCTATCTACATATATATATATTCATCAAAAAGTTACTACCACATTTTCATTGCAGTAGCATAAAGTAGTTACTCCAAAAGGGCTCAATATATCTTGTAAAATATAGAGCATTAATAGTTGTAGAAAAAAAAAAAATATATATATATATGTGTGTGTGTGTGTATATAAAACAATCTTTTTCATAAATTTTATACACATTTAAATGTAAGTATTTACTTAGCTTGGTATGACACAAGGGCACTAAGTGATAATCGAATTTACTGCAGTAATTAGAGATTTGATTAGTATTAATATTAGTGTGTGTATATATATATATATATATATATAGGGTCATCCACAGACACGTGTTTCGCCTTATCAAGTCTCCTCAGTGTGGCTAGACATTTTGTAAGCTACCTACAGCCGGAATTGAAATCCGATCGGTTGGGTGTCAGTCCGGCACCTTAACCATTAGGCTGTCTTCACTTACAGAATGGGAAGGGGATTTTAACTGTTTAAATACACACATCGCTTTGTGTGTAAAGGCTGTCACAGAGTGCTCCATTCCATATATATAATATATAATGAATAGAGAATGAAAAAATAAGAAAAGTATTAGCATGAAAAGGTACTCAATGCTAATAAAGCAGAGCAGTTTTATAATCAATGGTAATATTATGGATTTACACTCATAACTTGAAGTTTCATGGTTATGCAATCATCAGATGAGTCCAATGGTTGAGATCTTAAAAACCAGTCCTAAAAACCATAATATTACGATTGATTATATATATATATATATATATAATGTGTGTGTGTGCGTGTGTGTATATTTTCTTTTTATATAATATTGTGTGTGTGTATATTTTCTTTTTTCTTCTTTTTTTCTCTTTTTTCTCAATTTTGTAAACATGTTTTCTAAGTAACTCATGCGCTGAGTTGTTGATATCTGGTATTGAACCCAGAACCTTGTGGTTCCTAGGCTCTGCTCTACCGAATGAGCTAAACCCGGCCTCTTGATAATAAAAATGTATGTTCTGAAAAAAAACTTGTAATATTTAATCGTTATTTTCTTCTCCTCGGGTTAAGAAATGGAATTGGACTTTAAAAAAAAAAAAAAGATTGCTTCTTAGTATTATTAGCATTATTCGGACTATTGTCCCCATCTTCATTGTTATTTGTACAATGTTTCGGCTGATATACCCTCCGGCCTTCTTCAGGTATTTCTTGTCAGACTCAGGAACCTGAAATACCTGAAGAAGGCCAGAGGGTATATCGGCCAAAACATTGTACAAATAACAATGAAGATGGGGACAATAGTCCGAATAATGCTAATAATACTAATCTTCAAGCCTCATCTCAAACATTCAGAGAAATTGATTGCTTCTTGTTCTGTTAAAAACATTATGGTAGACTTCTCTTTCTTTATCATGCGACTCAATCTTGTTAATTTCTATCAACCGTAATTGGCTACAGATTCTTAAGTCCAGCATTTATTGGCTTCTTCTAAAATATATCCTCTTATTATAATGGAGATTATATAACTGTCTGTCTGTAACCGAAACTATGTCACCACTGACCTCACAATTTCCTTAGTTATTTAAGTTATATTCTCAAAGATTATGGAATAGTCATTATTTAATCTTAACTAGCATCTCTCTAAATCACTCTCTTTATGCTCACAGAGAAAGTAACACATTTAACGAGGAGGTAATCCAGATATACATAGAGAGGGGGAAAGTGAAAAGCAGAATATAAAGTAAGAGATGGGTTAGTTTTTAACTTAATTGCAAATTACGAGTAATTAGGAACAATTGAAACGGATTTTCTATTTTCAAACATAATCCTAAAACTAAGGAACAATTTAGTATAACTATCGTGTCATTAAACTAAACAGTAAAAAAGCCTTTAGAAGACAAACACTAATTCGCTCAGCTTTAGTATACAGAGAAGGCAAAATATCAAGCGTGTTGCAACTTTAACTGTCGATGAAATAATTAACCGAATTAATTAGCATCTTATTTATTACTGATGTCTCTATTAAAGTAGATTTGTTGCAAAACTGCTCCTATTATTAATGCATTATTCACCATGCATCCCCGTATGCGGGTCAGACACAAGGCCCTATTAATGTGGGACGACTCATGAACTGAGGCTCATTGTATGGCAGGTGCAAAAAATGCTTGGATCCTGTCGGCATTCCCCCTCAGGCACTGGGCAATGAACCCAGCTCTGTGCCTTTAAATCAATAGGGCAGGTGTTGCCTGGTGGGGTGGACCCCTGGGATCACGCTGTTAATTTCATTAATAGTCCAGTGGCCGAAACCACCAGACCTACAGGCCTAGAAAGGCCCATGTTATGGTATTTGCCCCTCATCCCACTTATGGGGGCGTGACACAAGGACATTTTTATGTGGGCCCAGCCACAAGCCGAAGCTCATGGCTGGTAGGCACAAAAAATGCCTTGATCCCATCGGCATTTCCCCTCAAGGAGGCGCCTCAGGCGCTGGGCTATAAATCCAGCCCTGCCCCGCCCCTTTAAATCAAGAGGGCAGGTGTTGCCTGGGAGGATAGCCCCCTGGGATCAATGCTGTTAATTTTACATTAACCCCCCCCCCCCCCGAAAGGCTCGTGTTATTGATGCTATTAAAATCCTGAAATGTGTATCAAATATCTTTAAGAAATAAAGATTTACATTGTGGGAATAATTTGCATAATGATTTTAACAAAACTGGGTTAAATAAATAATTATTTGCTGTTACTGATTTCTAATACTATCATGTTATTCTCAAACTATTAAAAGCAATCTTATATATAATTTTATAGAGAAATCAATTAAAATAGCATTAGAATAAGTGTAATATTTTTATATTCATTCTTATTTAGTTTTGTTAATCTTTCTAATTTAATATGATATTTTATGACATTAAAATTAAATACATATGCCCGGGGGGCGGGGCGTATATTTTTGCTAGTTTGATTTTAAAAAAAAAAAAAAGAGAAAGAAAACCTGTTAAAAAAGAATAGGAGTGTCTTTTTTTGTTTTTTCAATTTCTAATTTTGATCATAAAAAAAGAGTGGAGTATTCCTTCGTCACCATTACTCCCAGTTCCACCCTGAGTCGGAGTGGTAGTACTTGTTAGGGTCCAATCAATGGGTTAAATAGAAAAAAATGAGAAAAAAATGTGTAAAAAAAATTGAGTACCCATCAAGAATGAATAAAACAAAAATGTCTTTGGCATAAAATAACCCAACGAAGGTTGGCATGCCGTAAAACCCAACCAAGCAACGGGTCCCATCTATGAGTTAAATAGAAGAAAAGGCTAAACTTGCAAATCAGTCAGAAAATTAAAACATATTACAGGATGACCCAGAAAAAACAGAACCCAAATATTTATTTTCCTATTAAACTAACCCTAAACCCCAACCCTAACCCGGTAATTTACAAGGAAGTGTATCCCGGTCTCTTGCCTCAAAAACTGCTGCCGGTGACTATTAAAATAACGACCCCAGCTACGGTGTTACTTGAAAGAAAACAACCAACTTAGGGCGTTAAATGTATTTTAGGGGGGGCTTCTTTTTTTGTTGTAATTCTTATTTATTTATTGTAATTTGTCGTAATTCTTGTTTAATGTTTAATTTGTCGTAATTCTTGTTTAGATATGAAGATGAATATCTATCTATCTATCTATCTATCTATCTCAATTTGTTCATTTTTTTATACTTTTTTGATAAATAAATAAGAATTACGACAAAAAAGAGAAGCCCCCCCCCCCCCAAATACATTTAACGCCCTAAGCTGGTTGTTTTCTTTCAATAACACCATAGCTGGGGTCGTTATTTTAATAGTCACCGGGCAGCAATTTTTGAGGCAGGAGACCGGGACGCACTTCCTCATAAATTACCCCTAACCATAACCCTACCCCCCCCCCCCTAGTTAAAATTAAGTTACAAAATTTGTGGGTTCTGTTTTTTCTGGGTCACTCTAATTTTCCGACTGATTTGCAAGTTTAGCCGAAGAAAATAAGTTAAGAAAAAATATGTTAGTTAAAAAAAAAATTTTTTTGATACCAATAAAGAATAATTAAAACAAAATGTATTCAGCATAAAATAACCCAATAAGTGTTGACATGCCTTTACCATAAAAGACAGATTTTTGCTGTAAAGTGGTGTGGTTTTGTATTGTATTGTACGCAAACCTAAAATATATTCAAGCTTTTTAATTTGAAGAAATTGGTGTAGTAGGGTGGGGGTGGGGGGTGGTGAGATTTGCAGGAATTATTTTTTTAAATCTTAAATCTTGGTTTGGTTTGGTTTATTAATTTTAACGGCATATCAACCCGTCCAGGGTTATATCATGCCTAGCGGTTGGGGTGTTATACATATTGTGCATTCATATATATACTTTTAGTAATTGGTTTTAACAATCTTGTTATCTTGTGTAAATAAATAAATGAGTTTATTTTTCTAAATTCAATGTAAATTAGGAGAGTGTTATTTTTCATTTATTTATTCATCTCAGTGTGTGTGTGTGTGTGTGTGTGATTTAAAATGAAAACCACATGTCTGTTAGTCTTAAAACTAGAACTTGATTTAGAATCTAGGTCTGTAGTCGCCCAGATAAGAGGGGGCATGATAAAAAAGACTTTGTGTCAGATTCCATATTCGGAGGGGGCGTGGGGGGGGTTGAGGGGGGGGTGTATAAAATATCATTATATTCTTTTGCTCTAGAGTTCACAATTACTCTTTCAGTTAGGTTTTTGTTAAATCTCTCTCTCTCTCTCTCACTTTAATCTCTCTCTCTCTCTCTCACACTTTCTCATTCTCTCTCTCTCTCTCACACTTTACTCATTCTCTCTCTCTCCTCTCTCTCACACTTTACTCATCTCTCTCTCTCTCTCTCTTTCCCTGCCACACTTACTCTCTCTCTTCTCTCTCTCACCTCTGTCTCTCTCTCTCTCTCGTATCTTCTATCCATTTTTCCCCTCTCTCTCTTCTTCTGTTCCTTGACTCACATTGGCTCTCTCTCTCTCTCTCTCTCTCTCTCTCTCTCTCTCTCAGTTCTCCCTCTCATTTTTTTTATTTACTCTCTCTCTCTCTCTCAGTTCCCCCCTCTCATCTCTTTTCTATCTTACTCTCTCTCTCTCTCAGTTCCCCTCTCATTCTTTTTGATTTACTCTCTCTCTCTCTCAGTTCCCCCTCTCATTCTTTTTGATTACTCTCTCTCTCTCTCTCTCTCTCTCTCTCTCTCTCTCTCTCTCTCTCTCTCTCTCTATCAGTTCCCCTCTCATTCTTTTTGATTTACTCTCTCTCTCTCTCATTCCCCTCTCATTCTTTTTATTTACTCTCTCTCTCTCAGTTCCCCCTCTCATTCTTTTTGATTTACTCTCTCTCTCTCTCTCAGTTTCCCCCTCTCATTCTTTTTTGATTTACTCTCTCTCTCTCAGTTCCCCCTCTCATTCCTTTTTGATTTACTCCTCTCTCTCTCTCTGACTACTCTCTCTGTTCTCTCTCTTGCTGTTATTTCTATACGTTTTCCCATCTCTCTCTCTCTCTCCCCCTCTCCCTCATATACACATTCTCTCTTTCTCGCTTAAAGCTTTTATAACACAGTTTGATACACTATCTTTATACATCTTTATTTCAATTCACACAATAGACCTTGTTTTACTTCTTTTATAAGTGATTCACCATAATTGCCTTGTCGTCCCACCCACCCCCAAACGAGATGAGATATTTTGCTATGCATTGGCACTTCATCTACTTAGAATCAAAACCTACTCAGATTTTGGCACACTCTCGTACAGTGTTGCTGATAGCCTTTTTGATTTAGTGCATCCTGGGACACACATATTTGCTTTTGAATGAGTCCCCAGGAAATTATTGTGTCCCAACTAAAGCATCTAAACTCCTACCTCATAACCTATCCTGTGTAATTTG
This sequence comes from Doryteuthis pealeii, assembly GCA_023376005.1. NCBI lineage: Eukaryota > Metazoa > Mollusca > Cephalopoda > Myopsida > Loliginidae > Doryteuthis > Doryteuthis pealeii. The sequence continues at coordinate 4,922,474 of CM042164.1, read as the reverse complement.
TTTCTAAGAAAACTATTAAAATGTATTTACAGTTAGCTTGAAATGGTGGGGAAGAAAAAAGAAAAACACTGTGGTTCCTAGTCAAACGCTCTTACGATTGAGCTAAACCAGCCCTATAAATATATATATTATAATATATAAAAATATATATATATATATATGGAGGCGAGTGGGCTAGTTGTTAGTCATAGGAAATGATCGTCGCTTCGAGTTCAATTCCTAGACGAAGCTGTTGGCATTTCACATAGCTGCTAATACCCTTGGAAAGGTATGAATCCATATATTTCCCCTCCAGCTATGGGTTAAATAGTAGGGCAGACTGGGCCCTTCAGCCTTGGGTAGGTAACCAGTCTAGGAGGGATAACTCTGAATCAAAATTCCTCCAGCTATGGGTCAAAAGTAAGGCAGACTGGGCCCTTCAGCCTTGGGTAGGTAACCAGTCTAGGAGAGGGATAACTCTGTATTCAAAAATTTCCTGAGGTCGGTCGTTGATTGGGTTTGTGGCAACCCTTGATGCACCAATTCTTTCCTATTGACTGTGCCAAAAAGTGTTGAATGGGTCCACACACAAGCCTTCACCACTATAAACAAATCACTGTATGGGTGTTCATTGTGTTTGTGAACCCTCATGCGTCGAAATCAACGAGAGAGTCCATAATATACAGCATCACGTATATATATATATATATATAATATATATATTAATGTGTATGGTTGTCACTATATACTAGAAAAAGTAATAGTAATCCAACGTACAGTGTTATTAGAAGAGTGCTCAATATCTGTGATAGCGAATTGATAGTCAATGAGAAATCAAAAACAAATAAAAGTTTTTGCTTTTATTATTTAATTACGGGAACGTATACAACAGCGGTTTCTTGCCCGATGAATGCTTCAGCAAGAAACCGCTGGTTGTAATACTGTTCCCATAATTTAAATAAAAAGCAAAACTTTTTATTTGTTTTGATTTCTCATTGAACTATTTATATATATATATATTAATATATATATATATACAATGATGCTATAGCTTTTTGATTTAGTGCGTCCTGGATGCAACATATTTGCTTTGAACGAGTCCTCGGGATATTTGATGGGTTAACACTACAGTTTCTTAATAAATTGTAGGGTTTTTATCTATGGTCTGAGGAAACAACTAAAAGCCAATCTAACTCCTACCTTGTAACCTATCCTGTTAATTCATTTCTAAGAAACTATTGAAATGTATTTACAGTTAGCCTGAAATGGTGAGGGAAGAAAAAAGAAAAACACCTGGGATGCATGGATAGGATCTTACTACGCCCTTTTAGATTTTTGTGCGTCAGGATGCAGGGTGCGTTCCTATCAGCATCTCTGTATATATAATGTGGTAAAAAAGAAAAAGGTTTGAAACACGGTTATTTTAGTGTAATTAATAATTATAATGATCAGTAAAATGACTGCCGCTTAAATACACAAGGCCCCTAGCGGGAAACCAGCAACATTAAACAGGCAGACAACTCCCCAGGCAAATACGAAAATACCCCCCACACACACACACACACTCTCTATCTCTTCTTCTCTTCTCTCTCTCGGCCTTGCAAGTTTTCTTTACAGAAAAACCTTCATCATATCTTGAGTGAGTTCTGATAAAAAAGTGCAAAAAAAACAAAAAAAAAAACAAAAAACTAAATTACTAGTTAAGATTATTATTATTACTAGCCAATATATGCACCCTCCGGTGCAAGTATTTAAGTTTTTGATATATTAAAATATCATATTAAATTAGAAATGCTAATGAAACTGAATAAGAATGCAGATAGAAAGATTTGGAACAGAAGGGTATGATTGAAAAATAGAACAACTTTGAAACTAACTCTTCCATCATTTTCATTACTTCCGTCTTTCATTGGTAATTTTCCTAATTTAACTATTAGTTAAAATTGGAAGTAAAGGATAATATTTACAGATATTCTTCTTATTAATTGATTTCATTTAAGATTTATCCCGAGATTTTTGCTCATATTCATTAAGATAAAATCAAACAATTAGAAATCAGTAATACTAAGCATATATTTATTAAAATCAAATGTTAAAGATTAATATGCAAATTAGCCTTTCCATTCACACTGTAAACCGCTATTTTGATGTATATACAAATACAAACCTGTTATTAGTATCTAGATATGGTCAACAGTGGCTTCGGCCTCTGGACCTTGATATAATTAACAGCGTCGATCCAGGGGCATCCCCCCAGGCAACACCTGCCCCCTTGATTTAAAGGGGCAGGGCTGGGTTTATTGCCCAGTGCCTGAGGCGCCCCCTTGAGGGGGAATGCCGACGGGATCAACGCAATTTTTCACCTGCCACTCCATGAGCTTCGGCTTGTGGGTGTCCCACGTTAATAGGGACTTTGTGCCTGACCCGTACAAGTGGGTACGCGGTAAATACAAGTATCTAGATATGGTCAATAGTATTAATGATGTATAACAATTTTATTAATGATAGAAGTTTAGATAAAAATAAAATCATGGAGAATGTGATGTAAATAACTAAGGGAATTGTGACTTGAGTAGTGATTGAGTTTCGGTTACAGACAGAAAAACACACAATCTTCATTATAATAAGATATAGTAAGTAACAGAGCTACCCAGGATTGCCTGGGATTTAAAAACTTAGAAATAAATTTCTTATCTATATCTATCTATAGATTAATAAAAATTATTGGACCTTATGATATTTAGGCACCCCTTTTGCAATCTCGATTTATAAGGACATTTTTTTCATTTACACGGTCAAAATCCAGTTGTTTGTTAGAGGTTGGAGTTAGGAGTTAGTTTTATAATTAAAAAAAAAAAAACTCTAAAAATCGTCTGTTACACAACCGGATTTTGACGGTGTAAATAGAAAAAATGTCCTTATGAATCGAGATCGCAAAAGGGGTGCCTAAAGGTCATATGGTCCAAATTATTTTTATTTATATTTGTTTTATCTTTTATTTATATATTCTTAAGTCATCGTGCATACATACATACAGAATTTTTATCTATCTATATATACATGTTGGGATCAACAGGATTGAGATCCGATCTTGGATACCAACGCTTCTCTCAAGCTCTTCTGATCCACACTGGGATTTCAGATCTGAATGAGGCACTGGATGTATAGCTGATGGTAGACTAGGATATTCAATTTTACATTTGTTTTTCTTGTTATATGGTGATGTTTTCATTAAACAAAAGTAGTAGTCTGTGCAATGATATTTTGGCTCTCTCTCCAAATCATAGGTATACCAAATGCCAACTTATCACGTATTCCCTTGATCCACATCCGTAATCTCTCAACACACTGCTTGCAAATCTTGTGCAGGGCCCAAGATTTGTCTTAATCGCCAAGTTTTAATTTAAAATATGTAAAATAGACTAGCTTCACAAATGCACTGGGAATCAACCTAGTCATCAGATCTGAAAAATTCTCCTTTTATTTTCAATGCTTAAGGATAGAGCCCAGGTGAATGAGCAGTTCATGACATGCAATACTCCACTTTGGCCCTATCTTGGGCTAGACGGGCGGTCGGAGAGGCCCCATCCGATCAATCAGCTGGTCACGTCAAGCCCTAGCACTTATATGATTTTCCCAACTCTATTGCCTTTATGGCAAGCCCCAACCCCTTTTTATCATATGGGTGCTAGAAGGCGGTGGCTGCGGGTCTACATGTCCTGGGAATGACGTTAAACTCTATCTGATGGTGAGATTCCAGTTTTGGAGGTTTGGGGAATGTGGAGCACCCCTTCATCACTATTGCTCCCTGGTCCACTCTGACCCGGAGTGGTAGTGCCTGTTAGGGTCCCATCTATGGGTTAAATAGAAAAACATGAGTTGATAAACAAAATTGCATTATGTATTAAGAATGAATTTATTTCACAACTTTGTCGGCATTAAATGACCCACCGAGGTTGATATGCCGTAAAAACAAAACAAACCAAAACCAAACCAAATTTATTTTCAATAAAATAATCAACGCAATCAGTTGACTAGCCCTATTACTTACAGACACACAATACAATTGTGCTTATTTTTTGGAGTAAGCTGTAGAGAAAAAACCTGATAAGATAGAAGAAAACTGACTGCAGTTTTGAAAACAGCATGTCAATATTTGTCTAAATCAGAGGAAAAAACAAACTCAACAGAAATTATGTTCAAAATTGTTCCCCAGTGTAATTAATAAATTTATTATATACAGAGCAATATATACACTTCCAATAAGAGAGAAAAACTCAATGGACTGTCATTTGGCTATTATGAATTTATTTCAGCTGGGGACTATAAAAGAGCCCAGTCTCGTCAGATAGCCATCATACATCTGATGAGACTTGGATCTTTTATAGAGTCCCTTTAATCCTGCACCCCTTAAACCTGTCTCTTGTTTAACTAACTTTTTGGATATTGAAGAATTTTTTTTTCTTTTTCTGTTTTTCAGTTAAAAAAACAATTTGGTGCGAGTAATTTGCCACAATTTCCTCCGAAACGACTGCTGGCATTGTCACAAGCACAACTTGATGAAAGACGAACAAGTTTGGAACGTTATATCCAGATGGGTAAGTAGTAGTTTTATTGGATCAACGGCCCACAAATCAACTGATCCTCAATTTGGGAATGGGGAGATTTGAACCTTTTCAAAGGTCATCGCTTGAAGTGATATTTACAACTAGAAGTAAAAATGACATTTTAATTTTATCTAATCTCAGACTGGGGGAGAATTTTTTTTCCCAAAAATTCTTTTTCTTTTTTTTTTTTTTTTTTTAAATTCTCTTTTCTTTTCTTTTTTTCAAAAATAATTTTCTTTTTTTTTTTTTTTTTCAAAAATTCTTTTTCCTTTTTTTACCAAAAATTCTTTCCTTTTTTACCAAAAATTCTTCTTCCTTTTTTTCCAAAAATTCTTTTTGGGTTTTTTCCTTAGCTAATTTAAAAAAATTTTTTTTTTTTTTTTTTTTTTTTAAATTTATTCTTCTTTTAAAATTTGTTTCCTTTCTTTCATTTAAAAAAAATCCTTTTTCTTTCTTTTGAAATTCTTTCTTTTTCTTTTTAAAACTTTTTCATATTTTAAAAAAAAAATTCTTTTAAAAAAAAATTTTTCTTCTTTTTAAAATCGTTTTTTTTTAATTTTGTTTTTTCTTTTTTTAAATCTTTTTTTTTCAATCTTTCTTTTTTTTTTTTCAATCTTTTTTAAATGAAAAAAACATGTTGCATTGAAGGGTGATATTCATTTAGCCAATGCTACAGCATTTCAGTTTGTTTATCAAAACATTATCTAGCCCATCAGCTGTGTAAAAAGAAACTATTAATAAAAAGAAGTTTGTGAGCCTTTGTTTTTAATGTATAGTGATTTCTGTTGGTACTCAAATATGAGAAAATAACAACTTAAAACGCCATTTAACGGTTTCCACTGTTAAACTGTGTGATATTATTTTGTCAGAAAACTGTTGGAAACAATTTTGATACACAATCAAATAAGGTATTTTCCATTCATAAAAATTATTTCAAACATTTTTCGAACAAGACTGCAGCTTATCCAGATATGGGTTAAATAGTAACACTACTGTTCTTCTACAAGGATGGCTTTGGCATTAAATAACCCATGAAGGTTGGTATGTAAATAAAGAAAGAAACCAAACCAAATTAAACAATTAGTTAACATTGATTTGTTATATACCCACATCTTGGGTATACAATTGCGAGAGGAGTAGAGAGGTGAGGATGAGATAAGGGGTTCTTATTGAAGTCAGTTAGTCTACTGTTGGTTTGAATAACAGCAACTAGCTAAGCACAACTGAAGCAGTGTCCAAGACAGTTGGTATTTATAGAAATCAAGAATGATCATTCATGCATTTGGGTGATTCCATTCCTTGAGTTCTGATTGGCTGCTTAAGGGCCGGGTTAGCTCAGTCGGTAGAGCGTTCGGCTAGAAACCACAAGGTTCTAGTTCGATACCGGTCCTCACCAACTCAGCGTATGAGTAGCACAAGGATCTGTGCGGTAAAGTAAGGAGCTGATAGTAGGTGTGGCGCTCCACCTCAGACGCTAAAATAATCTTCTTGGTCTAGCGCTAGTGAAAAGGGGATAGACTCCCTTGCTGCATGGCTGATACCGACATTAGGCCGCCCTGACGACTTTACTTTACTTTACTTTACTTTACTTTATAAATACCCTGTCATTCTGCAGTAGAATTACAACAAGACGGGTTTGTATTAAGTTACAACCGCTTGTTGCTGTGTCTTACCAATTCGACGGTAATTGGAATTTAGTTTGATTATTCTTCAGTTTTCTCTTTCTACTGGTTCCTGCTGCTAATTCATCGTCCATTTCCTTAGGGCTGATTCTCGGGCAGTTTCTCCGGGTTGATTCTACTTCAGGCTGGGTGTCTGTGCATTCTTATTTCAATTAATTAACAAGACTTTTTTTGTTTTTCTTTAGCTTTTATTGAAGAACAACCCCAGTCCTAAAACCTCTAGAGCAGAGTTTTTCAACCTTTTTCATCTCACGGCACAAAGAGCTGGGCAATAAATTGTGATCGAGGTGCACCTTCAGTATATAAACATATAGTCATTTCATCATTTAAATTTTAAAAGAAAAGGAATAGTGAAAATGTGCTACAAGTGTAGCATAATTAAAACAAAAAATATTTAATTAAAACAAAAAATATTAAAATGATAGAATAAAAATACAAGAGGATGATCAACCGTCCTCGACACTCACAACACACCCACGGAAGCTTCACTGTACACTAGTGTGCCACGGCACACCGGTTAAAAAACTCTGCTCTAGAGACTGCGTGGTGAGAAGTGACTCTTGAGAGGACCTGCTCTCTCAGCGAGTAACTGGTCGCAACTAAACTAATCTTCTCTCTCACGCCTCGACTGGCATGTTTTTCGAGGGCTCAAGAGGAAGGTTATTACCTGCCAACAATGCTAACAGTAATGGCTAAGTAATTTTCTACTCAACCCCCGTTATTTTGAATCTAACAAACTCTGATCCAAAATTTATCTAACTACAGTACGTACATAATTCATAAGCTACCTATGAATTACATAACAGAGTTATTATTATTCTGAAAGTTAATTAAATACTTTTATAATCTACCAGGTTGTTGTGGTGGAGCCCTTAAAAATGAGGACACTGTGGCAACACTTTTTTTTTTTTTAGAATTTGCAAAATTTGTATTTTTATTTTTATTTGTAAAAAGTAATATTAACGTAAATTCTTTAAAAAAATTGATACAAATAAACAAAAAACTAAAAAAATTGATAAAATATATTAATGATTTGAAGGCAATTATAATGCGTATAAAAATATTTTTAAAAAAGATGTTTTTTTTCTTGTCGGACTCGGGAACTTTCTTTCCGAACTCGGGAACTTTCTTGTCGTAATCGGGAGCCATCACAGAACTTTGAACCTAACCCTTTATTAAGTCCACAGGAGTATCCAGTTCTCATTCCACTAACCATAGCTGGGGTGGGAGTTGTGTTAATTATTTTTCTAACTGCCTCTACTCAGGATTGAACTCTGGTTCCAGAGATAACTGTCACTTAGAACTGTCTTAACCCAACTACATTATCCACTAGGCCATGTGTCCAATTGGACAAGGTAGTTGGGTTAAGACAGTTTTAAGTGACAGTTATCTCTGAATCCCGAGTTCAATCCTGAGTAGAGGCAGTTAGAAAAATAATTAACACAACTCCTACCCCAGCTATGGTTAGCGGAATGAGAACAGGGTACCCCCGTGGACTAAATAAAGGGTTAGGTTCAAAGTTCCGTGATGGCTCCCGATTACGACAAGAAAGTTCCTGAGTCCGAGAAGGTTCCCGAGTCCGAGAAGGTTCTCGAGTCCGACAAGAAATACCTGAAGAAGGCCAGAGTGTTTTTTAAATTTTTTTTTAACAGTACCTCTGCATTGTATACAGGGACTGGCTCAGTTTTCTGTGGTGTCACATCCCTGTGTAGGGACTAGAACTCTCCTGAGCCTTTAGGGACAGGAAGTAGTAAAGGTAACGTCCCCTGTCAGGTTGAGTGAAGAATTCTCTTTGACGGTTTGGCACCGAACTGTAAGCCTCGTAGAAACGAGCGTCCATCTCAGACCTTGTGGCTGAAAGAACTACTACCCCTCAGCGAGGGAGAAATAACTGAAGACTCAACCTGACACCCCCCTCAACTAGGGAGATATTCTGAATTGGAAGTACTGCCCTTCAGTGCTTGTTTTATTGACTTCGTTGAGTTTTGTATGTAAATAAAATAGGTTAAAGGTACATGTGCTTTCCCCTTGTCTTTACTTTCTGAAAACATATATTCTATTTTCTTTAGACTGTAGACAGCCTTTCCTACACTGGTGACCCCTAATGTGATATAAAAAAAAAATTAAAAAATAAAAATATATATATATATATATATATATATATATATTCATTCGTAGTTTACGTGTTTTTGTTTTTTTTAAATAACTACCTGTATCTCGTTTTTAAACAATGGTCCCTTCGTAAATTGAAGTGCGCGTATACTGTTGTCTTGTGTTTTCGTTTCTCATCCTTGTCAGGATATTCTTTGTTCTTTTGGTTATTGGTTTCGTTTCTTTTTCACTGTTTCGTGAAATTAAAAGAGTTTCGCTTGTCCTGGGCACGGTAATTACCTTAATAACAGCTCCATTTTTTTTTCCCCTGACTTGTAAGTTGCGCTGTAGCACGCTAGTGGGCATTTCACACGCTGACGTCACAAAGCCCCACCCATTTTGTTGCAGGAAAATCAGCAACTACTACTGCTTGATCGTAGAAACAAGATGGCGGACGCTATGTTTATTTTGCCTATTCCCTCTTTTCATAGAGAGGACCCGCAATATTCTTCGCCCAAATGGACATATTTTTCGCTCGCAGAGGCGTGACACACCATTTGGATAAACTAAGCTGTGCAGCCTCGTCCATGCCGGCAGATATAAAGGCTGAAGTAAGGGATATCCTCGTAACACCCCCAGCAGAAAATTCGTACAAAATATTACGGCAACGAATTTTAGCACGTTCCGAGGTGTCCAAACACACGAGATATAAGCAGCTTTTGCAACAGGAGCACCTGGGCGACAGTTCACCATCACAGTTTCTGAGACGGTTGCAGGTTCTGGCAGAAGGGACTGTGGACAAAGGGGTTGTCAGGCATGTGTTCTTCGAACGAATGCCAAACAAGTACAAGGTGGGACTGGCAGCACTTAGTGAGTCCACTCCCATAGAAGAAGTGGCAGCTGTGGCAGAATTATTGCCAAATGATTCGCACACAGTGTCCCACGTACGGGGCACTGAAAATAGCGAAATCGAGGCTATAAAGGAGAACCAGAGGCAAATCATGGCGAGGTTAGACCAGTTGGCTGAGGACGTGGCAAAATTGTCCGTCGAGAAAAAGGCCAACCGCGGGCGGAGTAACTTCCCCAAGACACGGCCCAAAGGGCGTGTAAAAGAAAAAATATGCTGGAAACACAAGAGATTCGGCGACAAAGCTGACGCTTGTATTCCCCCTTGCGCATATAAGGGACAGGGAAAAGAGTAACCCGACAGAGTAGAGCGGCCTCACCTGTCGGCGTCCCTAACTCCGGCCGCCTACTGTATGTAATCGACAAAAGGTCAAAAACGTCCTTCTTAGTGGACAGCGGGGCACAGGTGTCACTCCTCCCAGCAACAAGTGGGGATAAGAGCTTTTGCCCCGGCAAGTTTACTCTGCATGCCGTAAACGGGTCGTTGATACACACTTATGGAGATTGACTTGGGTCTGCAGAGAACATATACCCACGTGTTTATAGTCGCGGCTGTAAACGGCGCCATTTTAGGTGCTGACTTTTTGCAGACGTTTGGGCTCATTGTCGATTTACATGGCCGTTGTCTGAGAGACCAGGAGAGACACCTTAAGGTGGGTGGGGTGGTTAAGGCAGGCACTCCCGTGCGTCCTACGGTGGCACACACAAGTGAGGATACTATTTTTGCTAAAATGCTAAGAAGCCACCCACAAATCACTATCCCCTCCTTTCATAAGAAGGTACTACCGCACTCTATCACACATTATATAGAGACTGTAGGCCCCCCTGTCCACAGCAGAGCCAGGCGTTTAGCACCCGACAAACTTAAGGCGGTTAAAGAAGAATTCCAACAAATGTCAAGGTTAGGAATCATTCGGCCTTCTAAGAGTGAGTGGTCCTCACCCCTGCACCTGGTAGAAAAAAAATCCAACACATGGCGTGCATGTGGGGATTACAGGGCACTGAATGTGGTTACTAAACCTGATAGGTACCCAGTACCGCACATACAGGACATAACTGCAGTGGCCCAAAATAAAAAAATGTTCACGAAATTAGACCTGATTCGTGCATACCACCAAATACCGGTGGAGCCTGAACATATCCCCAAAACGGCAATCATCACACCGTTTGGGCTGTTTGAGTTTGTGCGTGTCCCATTTGGCCTGCGAAATGCTGCACAGACATTTCAAAGATTCATAGATCAGGTACTACAGGATTTGCCATTCGTCTGTGCATATATTGACGACGTCCTGATTGCCAGCACAAATGAACAAGAGCACATCAGTCACGTCAGGCAGGTGTTCGAACGTTTCAAACAGCATGGGGTGGTGATAAACCCAGTAAAGTGTGTGTTTGGTCAACCAGAGGTGACATTCCTAGGACACCATATCTCAGCTGACGGCATTGCCCCGTCAGCGGACAAGGTTAAATCTATTCAGGAGTTTCCTGTTCCCAAAAGTATGAGACAACTGCGCGCATTTCTTGGCCTAGTAAATTTTTACCGTAGGTTCCTCCCCCATTGTGCACATGTACTTTTACCATTGACTAACATGCTAACCAATGAGAAAAATGTCAATATAACAATGTCGGAAGAGGCGGAGGCAGCATTCAGGAGGGTGAAGGGGATGTTATCTGATACCACCAGGCTGTCCCATATCCAGCCTAACCGTGAATTGTGCCTGGCAGTGGATGCTTCAGCAGTTGGGATCGGAGCTGTCTTGCAACAAGAGTGTCAGTCGGGATGGAGACCGATCTCTTTTTTCTCCAAGAAGCTGAAGGGGGCGGAAACAAGATACAGCACTTTTGGAAGGGAATTGCTGGCCACATTTACCGCAATACGACATTACCGGCAACTGTTAGAAGGACAGCAATTCCACATACTGACAGACAATAAGCCTCTGTTAGGTGCTTTGAAGGCCTCATCAGAGAAGTACTCCCCACGAGAAGTCCGACAAATGGACTACATCCTCCAGTTCACATCAGACATCAGGCACATAAATGGAAGAGACAATATTCCGGCAGATACCTTATCGCGGGGGATCAACGCCTACCTGTTGGAACCTTCCATAGATGTACACACTTTCTCCGCAGAGCAACAAAAGGATGAACATCTACAGCGTTTTCTCCAGGAAAATACAACCGCGTTGCAGTTGGTGAAAGTCAACTACCCCAACACCGCGGAGAAGATAATTTGTGACACCAGCACGGGCAGGCTACGCCCGTACGTGCCCACACCCCTACAAAAGGACATTTTCAAGGCGGTACACAACTTATCACACCCTGGAGCGAACACATCTGTACGGTTGCTAACCGAAAGATTTGTGTGGCCACGAATTAAGGCTGATGTGAGAGCTTGGACGAAGATGTGCGTAAAGTACCAGAGAGCCAAAATTGGCCAACACACTAACGCTCCTTTGGGAGAATTCCCACCTACGGACGAACGATTCAAGCAGATACACATTGACATCACCGGACCACTTCCGACGTGTGAAGGCCAGTCATACCTGCTGACATGCATCGACAGATTCTCCAGATGGTACGAAGCACTGCCGATGCCAAATATGTCAGCCTATACTACGGCAAGAACATTCCTCGCTGGTTGGGTCGCCAGATACGGCGTCCCGGAGAGAGTGACAACGGATAGAGGACGCCAGTTCGAATCCGATTTGTTCCACAAATTGTCACAACTTCTGGGCACCAAAAATATACACACCACAGCGTACCACCCCCAGGCAAACGGCATGGTGGAGAGGCTGCACCGCAGTTTGAAAGCTTCCCTCCGAGCGGAGTTGACCGACAATAATTGGTTGGAACATCTGCCACTCATCCTCTTGGGATTACGTACCACCGTAAAAAAGGAGATGAACTGTTCGGCAGCGGAAGCACTGTATGGTACCACATTGCGGCTACCATCACAGTATTTTTGCGAACCCCCAAAGAAAGTGGTGGATCCGAAGTCTTTTGTGGAGAGGCTAACAGGAAAAATGGCTGAAATGGCGTATTCACCGGCAGGAAGGAATAGGACAAACAGGGTCTATATCCCTAAGCTACTCAAGACTTGCACACATGTATTTGTGTGGGATACGGCCAGATCACATGCTTTGCAACCCCCGTATCGGGGGCCTTACAAGATCATCGAGAGGCATGACAAACACTGCATGGTGCAAATCAAAAACAGCCCCCAGACCATCTCTATGGACAGATTAAAACCAGCAGTGTTGGAGGACGCTTACTTGGAAGTTACACCTTCTTGCATGACACCTCTAACAATACCCCAACAAAAAAGACCACCGTGGGACAAAACAACACGTTATGGCAGGCCTGTAAGATGGCCAAGACATTTCGAGAACTTCTTAACTAGTTAGGATTTGTTTTCGTGTGTGTTTGTATTTCTGTTTCAGGTACTCCGTATTTTGGAGGGGAGTCTTGTAGGGACTAGAACTCTCCTGAGCCTTTAGGGACAGGAAGTAGTAAAGGTAACGTCCCCTGTCAGGTTGAGTGAAGAATTCTCTTTGACGGTTTGGCACCGAACTGTAAGCCTCGTAGAAACGAGCGTCCATCTCAGACCTTGTGGCTGAAAGAACTACTACCCCTCAGCGAGGGAGAAATAACTGAAGACTCAATCTGACACCCCCCTCAACTAGGGAGATATTCTGAATTGGAAGTACTGCCCTTCAGTGCTTGTTTTATTGACTTCGTTGAGTTTTGTATGTAAATAAAATAGGTTAAAGGTACATGTGCTTTCCCCTTGTCTTTACTTTCTGAAAACATATATTCTATTTTCTTTAGACTGTAGACAGCCTTTCCTACACCTGTATATATAAAATGTGTGTGTGGTTATTTACTAAGCTTAGCACAAAGCCAGAAGTGTAAGGCGCATAGTGAGAATCGAACTCACCAACAATGGTTTGCGAATCTAGCTTGCTAACCATTACTCCATGTGAGCTGCCCAGCTTATTTACTAAGCTTAGCTCAGATGTGGCACAAGGCCAGAAGTATTGGGCACCCAATGAAAATCAAACTCATTAACAATGGACTGTGAATCTGGCTTGCTAACCATTACACCATGTGAGGTGCCCAGTATGTGTGTGTGTGTGTGTGTGTGTGTTGTGTATATGTAAGTTTAAGTTTTTCAGAATTGAATCTATCCATTTCATAGACTCCACCCAAAATTACTTGAGGGTTGACTCACCTCACCCCCAAGTAGGCAAGTCAAAAAAAACCCACACAGTCTGTCTTGAATTTTCATTGGCTGAATGATTTGTCATCTTTTTAGTCTAAAAAAAACTCAAGAAAGTAAACAATATAATCATTGACAGAATATGTTAGGAGAGAATTATCTCCCCTAACGAACGTTGTGACTCTTCACTGAAAAAAGTGTAGTATCAGACAACAACATGGCTGCTTGATGAATACACTACTTGTTGACAGTTAATTGTTTATCCAAATCCATCCTGCTGTATTCCTGGTTGGGGAGAAAATACAAACGAATATTGTTGTATTTTAAAACGTATTTAATTGTTTTGTTATATTTTGTTATTCCTAACATCTTGTGATATAACAGAATATAAACATTTTTATTGAATAAATTTCATCTTAGACTCTTTTAAAAATAAATCTAATTAGTAAAATTGACTGAGTCTCCTATTGTTGGTATTAATCAAACTGCGAGGGACTCTATCCCCTTTTCATTAGCGCTAGATCAGGGAGATTATTTTTGCGTCTAAATTGAAGCACCACAGGTTCATTGAGACTGAGTTGTAGTAACCATTTAATTTGAATAAATATTTGCTTGGTATTACTGATTTCTAATTGTTTGGTTTTATTTTAATAAATAAAAATCCCGTTGATAAATCTTAAAAGAAATCCATCAGCAATTAGAAATAACTAAGTTTATTCTTCTTTAGTTGAATAATTAAATTTAACAATGATAGCCGGGAGTGATTGGAAGAGCTCATGTCCCAGCTGTTCTATTCTTTGATTATACTCCCTCTATTTTTTCATATGTGTTCTTATCTAGTTTTGTTAATCTTTCTAATTTAATGTGATAGTTTATTATATTAAAACTTAAGGGTGCATAATTTTGCTAGTTAAGTATAATTTTTCTGAAATTTTGTACAGGTGTCGACTGTTAAAGTTAAGCAATCCCCTAAATTTGAGCTTCCAATTCCAAAAATTGTCAGTTATGTCGATTTTAAATTCGAAAAATTTGAGGGAGGGCAAGAAAAATGGCGGCATTTTGTAATCTATTTTTGTCTATAAATGAGTTCTAGAGCTTCCCTACTCCTAAAAATTGGTTTATAGAAGCAAGTCAAGTAAAGCCATTAGTGTGTAGAGTCACCTAAACTCGAAAAATTTGAGGGGAGGGCAAGAAAAATGGCGGCATTTTGTAATCTATTTTGTCTATAAAATGAGTTCTAGAGCTTCCCTACTCCTAAAAATTGGTTTATAGAAGCAAGTCAAGTAAAGCCATTAGCGTGGAGAGTCACACCTAAACTCGAAAAATTTGAGGGGAGGGCAAGAAAAATGGCGGCATTTTGTAATCTATTTTTGTCTGTCAAATGAGTTCTAGAGCTTCCCTACTCCTAAAAATTGGTTTATAGAAGCAAGTCAAGTAAAGCCATTAGCGTGGAGAGTCACACCTACCACCAGCACCTCACTTTACTGCACAGATCCAAGCTGTACTACTCATGCTCTGAGTTGGTGTGTGTGGGGCGGGGGTTGAACCCAGAACCTTGTGGCTCCAAGGCAGGTGCCCTACCAACTAAGCAAATAAAATAATTTCTATATTACCATTATTTTATAGCTGTTTAGTGATTGTCACCAATACACGGTTCATTTCTCTCCGTAGATTTATGGTCTGATGGAATAAAGTCTTGGAGAAATTTCCTAAGAATATCTTGTCACATGACAAGATTGGGTACAATAGGTACTAAGTATTCCCAGATTAACACCTGCACTGTCGGCTGGGGTGTTAGAATACATCGACTACACCTCTGCAAAGGGGTGTTGTATACCCTTTCTTCTTCTTACTCTGGTCGTATTTTCTTCTGGCCGGCTTTGGTTCTATCTTCTATCTTGGTCTGGTATCTTCAAAGGTCTGGACTTTCTTGGGGACTTCGGGTCTGGTCTTCTATTGGGGATTTCTCTTTATCAGAAGCCCTGTGTCATTGTTAGTTTTTAGAGGTAATAAACACAACACTCCGATTTGCTTTGATCTTACTTTATTTTCAAATCCCCAACCAGACAATCTGCGCAGTGAGACTTACATCTTACGAGCTCGGCTTCTACTTGCTGACTCTGAAACTTACTATCCTTAAACCGGAAGACAGGGCCTTCTATGCCTTCCAGTTCTCACGATTTATCCCCAGAAGGCAAGGTGAGAGTGAGAGTGAGGTCAAGCGCCGTCACTCACTCTCAAGGCCATCAGCTGCACTAATTGCCATTAAGTTTCTACACTACCTTATATAAGTATTAGGGATCCAATAATTATGTAACAGGGGTAAGACTCGCCCAATAGGGCCACCTTTTAGCCGTGGGTGGTGACCCGTGATGCTTAAGGATAGAACCCAAGTGGCTGAGCAGTCCATGACATGCATTACTCCTTTGGCCCTTACTTGGGCTAGACGGGCAGTCAGAGAGGCCCCTTGCGATGAATCGGCTGATCACGCCAAGTCCTAGCACCTATATGATTGCCCCAAACCTATTCCCCTTATGGCAAGACCCAACCCGTTTTATCATATGGGTGCTAGAAGGTTGTGGCTGAAGGTCTTCATGTCCTGGGAATGACGTTAAACAATATCTGATGGTGAGGTTCCAGTTCTGGAGGTTTGAGGAATGTGGAGTACTTCATCATCATTGCTCTCTGGTCCAGTCTGACCCGGAGTGGTAG
>CM042164.1:4896278-4901278 GCA_023376005.1 Doryteuthis pealeii | reverse complement strand
TAAGATATAAATATATATATATATATATATATAATATATATATATATATATATATATATATATATAATATATATATATATATATATTATATATATATATATATAAGATATAATATATATATATATATATATATATATGCAAAGTGTGTCAAAAAGTACAAAAAATCTTGATACTTTTTTGACACAGCTTGTATTCTTTAAAAAAATAACGTTCCATTCATTCTTCATTTCTGTTTTAGTAAATACAGCTTTAAACTTGGTACTTTTTTGACACACCTTGTATTCTGAAAAAAATTAATGAATGGAACTTTTTTTTTTTTTAGAATATAAGGTGTGTCAAAAAGTACAAAAAAATCTTCATACTTTTGTATATATGTGTAACTTGTCTATGTAATATGTGTCATATACAAAGAAATAAGGTTCAAATTTATAGAGAATCTGGTAATTTATGAGGAAGTGCGTCCCGGTCTCTTGCCTCAAAAATTGCTACCCGGTGACTATTAAAATAATGACCCAGCTCAGTCTATTCAAAACTATCAATCTTCATATCTATCTATCTATCTATCTATCTATCTCAATTTGTTCATATTTATCTATATTACTTTAAATACTAAGATTTTCTTTTATTCATGTTTGTTTAATGTCTTGTTTTTAGTTTAAATAAACAAGAATTACGACAAAAAAAGAAGCGACCCCCCCCCAAAAAAAATACATTTACTTGTTGAAAATATCTATCTATCTATCTCCATTTGTTCATATCTATCTATATTATTTTGTTTGTTTATCTATCTATCTATCTCAGTCTATTCCAAACTATATATCCATCTTTTTATCTAAACAAGAATTACGACAAATTACGATAAATAAACAAGAATTACGACAAGCTGGGGTCGTTATTTTGATAGTCACCGGGTAGCAATTTATGAGGCAGGAGACCGGGACGCATTTCCTCATAAATTACCGAGAACTAATATTTGTTGATTTCAACAAACCTGTTTGAATGTTCAAATGTGTCTGGTCTCTGAATTAAAAAAAAAGAAAAAAAGTTTTAAATTTAACAGCTGCATTGTGTGCACCCAATCATTATTATTGTTGAGAAAAATTAAAAAAAAAAAAGACAATGAATTATTCTCTGCATTTTTGTGCAAATCTGACTGACACCATTCAAATATTTAATTATAACTGACTGCTTTGACATATTGAGAATAACATATGTTGTCTGGAAATTGGAAGCCATTTTTCTTTCCTTTTTATTTAGGACTATAAATATAGGGCAGACTGGGTTCTTTAACCTTGGTTAGGCAACCGGTCTAGGAGAAAGAAAACTCTTAATTCGGACCCGTTAAACTCTGCCTGGAGTGGTCGCTACTAGAATAGGCTCAGTCCTAATTAGTGATTTTAGACGTTAAACTCTAACTGAGGGTGAGGTTCGAGGTCTGGATGTCTGGGGAATGTGAAGCATCCCTTCATCACCATTGCTCTCAGGTCCACTCTGACCCGGAGTGGTAGTACCTGTTAGGGTTCCATTATGGTTTAAATAGAAAAAAATGTGTTTAAAACAAATTGAGCACCCATCAAGAATGAATGAAACAAAACGTCTTCGACATTAAATAACCCAATGCGTTTACATGACGTAAAACCCAACCAACCAACCATCAACATTTTCCCAATTTATCAATATAACAGGTGTAAATTCAGGTGTTTTGAATGATCCACAAACACTTCTTACCAAGAATTTTAAAAAAATTGGGTTTTTTTTTTTTCCAATCCAGGAGTGTATGCAACAAATATCCGAACCGGTGATGCTGGATATCTTATTATAATGGAGATTGTGTGTCTTTCTGTCTGTAACCGAAACTATATTACTATACAAGTCACAATTCCCTGTAGTTATTTACATCACAGTCTCCATGATTTTATTTTTAATTAAACTTCTATTATTAATAAAATTGTTTTACATCATTAAGTCTGTTGACCATATCTACATACTAATAACATGCAATTGTATTTATATATACAACAAAATAGCGGATTACAGTGTGAATGGTAAGGCTAATTTGCATTTTGATCTTAAACATTTGATTTTAATAAATATATGCTTAGTATTATTGATTTCTTATTATTTGGTTTTATCTTATTGAATATGAGCAAAAATCTCAGGAATAAATCTTAAAAGAAATCCATTAACAAGAAGAAATAACTGTAATATTATTCTTTACTACCTATCTTAACTAAATAGTTAAATTAGGAAAATTTAACAAAGACAGACGGGAGTAATGTAAAATGATGGAAGACTTAGTTTCAAAGTTGTTCTATTTTACAATCATACCCCTCTGTTCAAAATCTTTTTATCTGCATTCTTAATATTAAATACTGGCACCCGGAGGGTGCATTTATTAGCTAGTCTTTTTAATGAATGGACACAAAATTAGAAAATAGAGAATCTAATATTTGTTGATTTCAACAAACCTTTTGAATGTTCAAATGTGTCTGGTCTCTGAATTAAAAAAAAAAAAAAAAAGTTTTAAATTTAACAGCTGCATTGTGTGCACCCAATCATTATTATTATTGTTGAGACAAAGTTGTTTTTTTTTTAAAAAAGACAATGACTTATTCTCTGCATTTTTGTGCAAATCTGACTGACACCATTCAAATATTTAATTATAACTGACTGCTTTGACATATTGAGAATAACATATGTTGTCTGGAAATTGGAAGCCATTTTTCTTTCCTTTTTTTTTTTTAAGGACAGTCATATCTTAAAATATAATCATTAGCTGTCTCTTCTGTATATTTAAAATGAGTTTTAAAAAAGTATATCAGCACAACAGTTGCTGCCATGAATTGGACTGGTGAGCATCGCGCTTTCATTGTGGAAACGTTATCAACATCATTTTGTATGGATGCATTTGAAGATCATTGTGAAGAATTCTTCGCAAATTTCAGAAATCTAAGCGCCTGGCGCGTTTAAATGTGGAAGAGTGGAGACTGTTGAACTGAAGCTCTTACCGCTGCCACATTTTCTGGAGTTCTGGCGGTGCGAGGTTGGCCGGTTGATTTTCGTTTCAATGCAGATCCAGTAGCTCTGAAGTTGGTAACCCATAACAAGATCGTGTTTCGAGCTGGTACGGGATCATGTCTACCAAGATTGAAGTGCAAACGGAACGTTCTTTGTGTTGCAGTTACAGATTCATTTGTTTTGATAAATGTTTCCACAATGAAAGCGCGATGCTCACCAGTCCAATTCATAGCAGCAACTGAAAAAGAAACGGAAAACAAAATGGCATTATTTTAAAAAAAAATGGCATTATATGTACTTTTCGAAAATAAAAACATTTTTTTTGTTCTTTTTCTTTTTATTTGCATTTTATTAACCTACAAATGTGTCAGATCATTTTACCTGACCCTGTATATAGATTAGCGCTATGTGAAATGCAAACAGGCTCGTCCAGGATTTGAACTTTGGTCGATGAGTCCCATTTCCTACGACTCTAACTATTACGCCACACACCTTTATTTATATTTATGTGGGTGTAACAAGTATGAAGGAAAGGTGAATAACGAACACAAACAATTCAATTAATGGCAAAGATATAGTCAAGTAGTGTGAAATTAGAATCACAAAAATCAAACTGTATATTCCCATACCTCACATGCAGAAAAAAATTTTCTTCACCACACACTTACATTCTCTTCGTATTTCTTTTTTTTTTGTGTTGCACTTTGTCCTCTGCTACACTGTAAAAGTCGTCGCCGGGGTGGCCTAATGTTGGTATCAGCCAGGCAGCGAGGGAGTCTATCTCCTTTTCACTAGCACTAGACCAAGGAGATTATTTTAGTGTCTGAGATGGAGCGCTACACCTACCATCAGCTCCTCCCTTTACCGCACAGATCCCTGTGCTACTCATACGCTGAGTTGGCGAGGGCCGGTATTGAACCCGGAACCTTGTGATTCCTAGCCGAATGCTCTACTGACTGAGCTAAACCAATATATAAACACTGCTGATATATTGCAAGTTCAACCATGGCTCAAGTTCAAATCCTGGACGAAGCTATAGTTCATATAGCGCTAATACCCTTGGGAAAGGTATGAATCCAACTACTCTCCCTCCAGCTATGGGTAAATAGTAGGGCAGACTGGACTCTTTAACCTAGGTTAGGCAACCGGTCTAGGAGAAGGAAAACTTTACAGATGAATAAATATGAAGTAAATAATATTCATGATCTGTATTGCTGCAAGATCATAAGGACAAATTGTATTGTTTTATGTTTTGGTCTGGTTGGTTATTTTTACAGTATATCAACCCTTGTTGGGTTATTTTAGGCTAAAGGTGTTTTTGGTGGAGGTGCATGGTTTAATGGTTAGAGTCATAGGAAATGAACTCGCCGACGCAAGTTCAAATCCTGGACGAAGCTACAGTTCATATAGTGCTCCCTTGGGAAATGTATGAATCCAACTACTCTCTCTCCAGCTATGGGTAAAATATAGGGCAGACTGGGCTCTTTAACCTTGGTTAGGCAACCGGTCTAGGAGAAAGAAAACTCTTAATTCGAACCTGTTAAACTCCGCCTGGAGTGGTCGCTACTAGAATAGGCTCAGTCCTAATTAGTGATTTTAGACGTTAAACTATCTGATGGTGAGGTTCGAGGTCCGGATGTCTGGGGAATGTGAAGCATCCCTTCATCACCATTGCTCCCACGTCCACTCTGACCCGGAGTGGTAGTACCTGTTAGGGTTCCATCTATGGGTTAAATAGAAAAAAATGTGTTTAAAACAAATTGAGTATCCATCAAGAATGAATAGAATAAAAACGTCTTCGGCATAAAATAACCCAACAAGGGTTGACATGCCGTAAAACCCAACCAACCAACCAACAACATTTTTCCCAATTTATCAATATATATATTTACCAACCCCTCCGCATGAGCAGGATGTGACACAAAGTCAATTTCTTAATTTCAACAGGTTTGAATTCAGATTTTCCTTCTACCTCTCTGTGT
>CM042164.1:4858664-4896178 GCA_023376005.1 Doryteuthis pealeii | reverse complement strand
GCGCTATTGAAAAGGGGATAGACTCCCTCGCTGACTGGCTGATTACTGACATTAGGCCGCCCCGACGACTTTTTTTTTAATAATGTGTTAGGAGGGCTCACTGTTTGTTTTGGGCATAATTTAATTCGTTTTAATGCAATTAATTCTTGGAATACTGTTCAGTCGTTATTTTTTGATAAAGAAAAGATGAAGCTTGTTTCAGTTAATTATTTTGTCCTTAAAACACTTTTGAAAAATCATTTTATTGCCTCTTATAAACAACAGATTTGCATTTAGATTCTCACACGGCTAATTTGTCTCATGATATATATGTATATGTTTACGTTGTGTGTTTCATGTATTGTTTCCTGTGAGCGTCCAAGGGTGGTCATGTCCATGGGCTTAGCTTCACGCTATTAGGCATGGCCTCCCTTCAATAGTAGTTTAAACCAATAAAGTTTTTCTTTTACTTATATATTTTTTTTAATAATTTGTACTACTATTGATTAATAAATTTCTTATTTCTTATTTATTTCTTATTACTGAACACAGGTGAATTTACATATTCATATACAGCAAATTCCAGTAATAATACTGTGGCGAGCTTTCTGTGGTGAAACCGGAAGTTATCGCTTCGACAGACGGAAGTCGAATGGCAAAAATAAATAGTTTGCGCATATGGATCGCGCAACCTTAGTAAAAATAAAATCTAAAATAAAATTCGTAAAATTCAACCAATCAGAGGCATTCCCACCTAATAAGAAAATTTATCAACTAGACCTTTTTGGAGCCTATGCTGGACTATAAATAAAGCCAGCCTTTCGGATTCTAACCAGAAAGATCTCATTTGCCTAAGGGAATTCACGTCACCCTTTTTAAGAACATTTCGCTTACACGCTGAAGGTATCTATCTATCTCTCTCTTTGAATAACCTATGCTTTCGGAGATAAACCTTATATTCATTCAACTTATGCCTGACTCCTTTTGAGTTGACTTTAAACTTTCACCTTTTCGTTCTCACTTTTGAACTGTGAAATACCAGCTTACATTTTACATTTGAACTTTAAAAAAAGAACTTTGGCGGAACCTTGCCCAGTATTCAATGCTACCTTTTGTAAACTTCTGTTAATACAATTTTGTTTGTTTAATCCAGAGTTTTGTCTTCTATGCCATTGTGCTTGATTTATTTATGGTCTTTAAATGTTTGAACACTTTTATTGAATAAAGACATCAAACAGCCACACTTCATCCACCATAATACAAAACATGCTAGGATGAAAGTCCTAAGGGAAAAAGAGTCCTTGAAAAGAGGATAGTCAACCAAATGGTTGAAAGTCCTAAATCAAAAGGTTGTCACTTTGTACAGGAGCCATGTGGGGGTCATCTCCATACAGACATTGGGAGCATAAAGAGAAAATAGGTAAGGAAGAAAGAAAGAATGAAGGGAGAGAAATAAAGAGAAAAAGAAAGGAAGAAAGAAAGAAAGAAGGGAGAGAAATAAAGAGAAAAAGAAAGGAAGAAAGAAGAATGAAGGGAGAGAAATAAAGAGAAAAAGAAAGGAAGAAAGAAAGAATGAAGGGAGAGAATAAGAGAAAGAAAGAAGAAAGAAAAAATGAGGGAGAGAAATAAAGAGAAAAAAAGAAAGAAGAAAGAAAAATGAAGGGAGAGAAATAAAGAGAAAAGAAAGGAAGAAAGAAAAAATGAGGGAGAGAAATAAAGAAAAAGAAAGGAAGAAAGAAAAAATGAAGGGAGAGAAATAAGAAAGAAAAGAAGGAGAGAATAAAAGAAAGAAGAAGAAAGAAAAAATGAAGGGAGAGAAATAAAGAAGAAAGAAAGGAAGAAGAAAGAATGAATGAAGGGAGAGAAATAAAGAGAAAAAGAAAGGAAGAAGAAAAAATGAAGGAGAGAAAAAGAAGAAAGAAAGGAAGAAAGAAAGAATGAATGAAGGAGAGAAATAAAGAGAAAAAGAAAGGAAGAAAGAAAAAATGAAGGGAGAGAAATAAAGAAAGAAAGAAAGGAAGAAAGAAAGAATGAATGAAGGGAGAGAAATAAAGAGAAAAAGAAAGGAAGAAAGAAAAAATGAAGGGAGAGAAATAAAGAAAGAAAGAAAGAAGAAAGAAAAGAATGAATGAAGGGAGAGAAATAAAGAGAAAAAGAAAGAATGAATGAATGAAAGAAGGAAGGAAGATGGTTTGTAGAACAAAATGTAAATTAATGAAAGAAAGAAAGAAGAAAGAAAGAAGACAAGAGAAAAGAATGAAAGGAAAGAAAAATGAAGGAAGTGAAATGAATAAAGAAAGAAAGAATGAATGAATGAATACAGTTTGTAGAACAAAAAAGTTTTTAAAAAATGAAATAATGAAAGGAAGAAAGAAAGAAAAAAGGAAAAGTGTTACATGCCTATTCAAAGGCTGGTGAGCTAAACACCTCTATGGAGATAGAGTATAAAACAGTGCCGCGTAAAGGCACACATATATATTATTTACCAACCCTCCGCACGAGCAGGATGTGACACAAGGTCAATTTCTTAAGCGGAGTTCAACAGGTTTCAATTCAGAGTTTTCCTTCTCCTAGACCGGTTGCCTAACCAAGGTTAACGAGCCCAGTCTGCCCTACTATTTATCCATAGCTGGAGGGAGAGTAGGATTCATACCTTTCCCAAGGGTATTAGCGCTAAGTGAAATGCAATTACCACATCCAGGATTTGAACTCGGAGCGACGAGTCCATTTCCCATGACTTTAAGCATTACACCACGTGCTTCCATCAACACATATAAGCCTGTAGTTGGAGGAGCAAGGCCCTCCAAGTCCTAATGGACAGAGACACAACTTATCTAGTGCATATCTGTTGAGTCACAGCTAGAAGAGAGAGAGTTTTTCCGGGACTGTATTTAAATAACCAGGTTGTAATGCCCCCTAGTGGCAAACCCTGGTGGCAAGGGAAGATAACCCTTTACCAATCTCTAACCCCATCCAAACAAGGGAAGAGAATTGCTACAATAGCAACTTTAGATTTCAAAGAAAATATTAAAAAGATCACTTACATTCACACAACCTTTTAGTCAATCAGGAGTTACTTCCCTTGATTACAACTTCTAACATTTTCATTTAAACATTGTCTTTTGATTACCCAAGTCAGTAGAGTGTCCAAAACCACAAGGTTCCTGGTTCAACACTGGCCCTCGCTAACTCAGTGTATGAGTAGCACAAAGATCTGTACGGTAAAGTAAGGAGTTGATGGTAGGTGTGGCGCTCCACCTCAAATGCAAAAACGATCTCCTTGGTCTAGTGCTAGGGAAAAGGGGATAGATTCCCTCGCTGTCTGGTTGATACCAACTTTCGGCCACCCGACGACTTTTCACAGACCATAGTTTGGTGATCTCTGGACTAAACGCATAACAAATAATGAAATCTAACATTTTTCATTACTATGAGAGTGATTAAAAATGGGCCGGGTTAGCTCAGTCGGTAGAGCGTTCGGCTAGAAACCACAAGGTTCCTAGTTCGATATCGGTCCCCGCCAACTCAGCGTATGAGTAGCACAGGGATCTGTGCGGTAAAGTAAGGAGCTGATGGTAGGTGTGGCGCTCCACCTCAGATGCTAAAAAACAATCTCCTTGGTCTAGCGCTATTGAAAAGGGGATAGACTCCCTCGCTGACTGGCTGATACTGACATTAGGCCGCCCCGACGACTTTTTTTTTTTATAATGTGTTAGGAGGGCTCAGAAGCCCTACTGAACACAGGTGAATTTACATATTCATATACAATAAATTCCAGTAATAATACGAAACATGCTAGGACGAAAGTCCTAAGGGACCAACTTTCTGCCACCCTGACAACTTTTTTTATTTTAATTACCCAAAAGTATCATATTCGCACTTTTTTTCCTAATTTTTTTTTTTCAAAGCATAAAAAAAAGATAATATGATACTTTTGGGTAATTAAAATAAAAAAAAGTTGTCAGGGTGGCAGAAAGTTGGTCCCCTTAGGACTTTCGTCCTAGCATGTTTCGTATTATTACTGGAATTTATTGTATATGAATATGTAAATTCACCTGTGTTCAGTAGGGCTTCTGAGCCCTCCTAACACATTATAAAAAAAAAAAAGTCGTCGGGCGGCCTAATGTCAGTATCAGCCAGTCAGCGAGGGAGTCTATCCCCTTTTCAATAGCGCTAGACCAAGGAGATTGTTTTTTAGCATCTGAGGTGGAGCGCCACACCTACCATCAGCTCCTTACTTTACCGCACAGATCCCTGTGCTACTCATACGCTGAGTTGGCGGGGACCGATATCGAACTAGGAACCTTGTGGTTTCTAGCCGAACGCTCTACCGACTGAGCTAACCCGGCCCATTTTTTAATCACTCTCATAGTAATGAAAAATGTTAGATTTCATTATTTGTTATGCGTTTAGTCCAGAGATCACCAAACTATGGTCTGTGAAAAGTCGTCGGGGTGGCCGAAAGTTGGTATCAACCAGACAGCGAGGGAATCTATCCCCTTTTCCCTAGCACTAGACCAAGGAGATCGTTTTTGCATTTGAGGTGGAGCGCCACACCTACCATCAACTCCTTACTTTACCGTACAGATCTTTGTGCTACTCATACACTGAGTTAGCGAGGGCCAGTGTTGAACCAGGAACCTTGTGGTTTTGGACACTCTACTGACTTGGGTAATTAAAAGACAATGTTTAAATGAAAATGTTAGAAGTTGTAATCAAGGGAAGTAACTCCTGATTGACTAAAAGGTTGTGTGAATGTAAGTGATCTTTTTAATATTTTCTTTGAACTCTAAAGTTGCTATTGTAGCAATTTTCTTCCCTTGTTTGAATGGGGTAGAGATTGGTAAAGGGTTATCTTCCCTTGCCACCAGGGTTTGCCACTAGGGGGCATTACAAGCTGGTTATTTAAATACAGTCCTGGGAAAACTCTCTCTTCTATCTGTGACTCAACAGATATGCACTAGATAAGTTGTGTCTCTGTCCATTAGGACTTGGAGGGCCTTGCTCCTCCAACTACAGGCTTATATGTGTTGATGGAAGCACGTGGTGTAATGCTTAAAGTCATGGGAAATGGACTCGTCGCTCCGAGTTCAAATCCTGGATGTGGTAATTGCATTTCACTTAGCGCTAATACCCTTGGGAAAGGTATGAATCCTACTCTCCCTCCAGCTATGGATAAATAGTAGGGCAGACTGGGCTCGTTAACCTTGGTTAGGCAACCGGTCTAGGAGAAGGAAAACTCTGAATTGAAACCTGTTGAACTCCGCTTAAGAAATTGACCTTGTGTCACATCCTGCTCGTGCGGAGGGGTTGGTAAATATATATATGTGTGCCTTTACGCGGCACTGTTTTATACTCTATCTCCATAGAGGTGTTTAGCTCACCAGCCTTTGAATAGGCATGTAACACTTTTCTTTTTTCTTTCTTTCTTCCTTTCATTATTTCATTTTTTAAAAACTTTTTTGTTCTACAAACTGTATTCATTCATTCATTCTTTCTTTCTTTATTCATTTCACTTCCTTCATTTTTCTTTCCTTTCATTCTTTTCTCTTGTCTTCTTTCTTTCTTTCTTCTTTCATTTTACATTTTGTCTCTTTATTTCTCTCCCTTCATTCATTCTTTCTTTCTTCTTTCTTTCTTTCTTTATTTCTCTCCCTTCTTTCTTTCTTCTTTCTTTTCTCTTTATTTCTCTCCCTTCACTTTCTTTTTCTCTTTCTTTTCTTCTTTCTCTTTATTTCTCTCCTTCATTTTTCTTTCTTCCTTTCTTTTCTCTTTATTTCTCTCCCTTCATTCTTTATTTCTTTCTTCCTTTCTTTTTCTCTTTATTTCTCTCCCTTCATTCTTTCTTTCTTCCTTACCTATTTCTCTTATGCTCCCAATGTCTGTATGGAGATGACCCCCACATGGCTCCTGTACAAAGTGACAACCTTTTGATTTAGGACTTTCAACCATTTGGTTGACTATCCTCTTTTCAAGGACTCTTTTTCCCTTAGGACTTTCATCCTAGCATGTTTTGTATTATGGTGGATGAAGTGTGGCTGTTTGATGTCTTTATTCAATAAAAGTGTTCAAACATTTAAAGACCATAAATAAATCAAGCACAATGGCATAGAAGACAAAACTCTGGATTAAACAAACAAAATTGTATTAACAGAAGTTTACAAAAGGTAGCATTGAATACTGGGCAAGGTTCCGCCAAAGTTCTTTTTTTAAAGTTCAAATGTAAAATGTAAGCTGGTATTTCACAGTTCAAAAGTGAGAACGAAAAGGTGAAAGTTTAAAGTCAACTCAAAAGGAGTCAGGCATAAGTTGAATGAATATAAGGTTTATCTCCGAAAGCATAGGTTATTCAAAGAGAGAGATAGATAGATACCTTCAGCGTGTAAGCGAAATGTTCTTAAAAAGGGTGACGTGAATTCCCTTAGGCAAATGAGATCTTTCTGGTTAGAATCCGAAAGGCTGGCTTTATTTATAGTCCAGCATAGGCTCCAAAAAGGTCTAGTTGATAAATTTTCTTATTAGGGGGAATGCCTCTGATTGGTTGAATTTTACGAATTTTATTTTAGATTTTATTTTTACTAAGGTTGCGCGATCCATATGCGCAAACTACTTATTTTTGTCATTCGACTTCCGTCTGTCGAAGCGATAACTTCCGGTTTCACCACAGAAAGCTCGCCACAGTATTATTACTGGAATTTGCTGTATATGAATATGTAAATTCACCTGTGTTCAGTAATAAGAAATAAATAAGAAATAAGAAATTTATTAATCAATAGTAGTACAAATTATTAAAAAAAATATATAAGTAAAAGAAAAACTTTATTGGTTTAAACTACTATTGAAGGGAGGCCATGCCTAATAGCGTGAAGCTAAGCCCATGGACATGACCACCCTTGGACGCTCACAGGAAACAATACATGAAACACACAACGTAAACATATACATATATATCATGAGACAAATTAGCCGTGTGAGAATCTAAATGCAAATCTGTTGTTTATAAGAGGCAATAAAATGATTTTTCAAAAGTGTTTTAAGGACAAAATAATTAACTGAAACAAGCTTCATCTTTTCTTTATCAAAAAATAACGACTGAACAGTATTCCAAGAATTAATTGCATTAAAACGAATTAAATTATGCCCAAAACAAACAGTGAGCCCTCCTAACACATTATTAAAAAAAAAGTCGTCGGGGCGGCCTAATGTCAGTATCAGCCAGTCAGCGAGGGAGTCTATCCCCCTTTTCAATAGCGCTAGACCAAGGAGATTGTTTTAGTATCTGAGGTGGAGTGCCACACCTACCATCAGCTCCTTACTTTACCGCACAGATCCCTGTGCTACTCATATGCTGAGTTGGCGGGGACATGTATCGAACTAGGAACCTTGTGGTTTCTAGCTGAACGCTCTACCGACTGAGCTAACCCGGCCCTATTATAAGAAGTGGTGTTAGCTACTGAAGTTAAAACTACCATTAAAACTTATACGAGGGTGTGTCAGAAAGTAATGCCATGAAATAATTTTTGCCTCTAAAACCCTCTTTCATGGGGCCAAAGAGATGATAGTGATTATTCCAGTGACGAGGAAGTGAAATCTGTTGTGAAGAAGTTGCTCAAAGAACAGTCAGCAGGATGAACAACTTTAATGCATCCTCCATACTCACCAGATTTAGCGCCTTCAGACTATCATCTCTTGATAGACTATCGTCCCATGAAAGAGGGTTTGAGAGGCAAATATTATTCTTGTGACGAGGAAGTGAAATCTGTAGTGAAGAAGTGTCTCAAAGAACAGCCAACAAAATTTTACAGGGCAGGGATACACGCTCTCATTCGAAGGTGGAACATTGCTATTGAGAGAAATGGTGACTATGTGGAGAAATAGGAATGCAATCCACAGAGGACCAGCTTCATTTTGATGTATGATACATGTTCCTCTGTTGGTAATTATACCTGTCCTAAACAAAATGACATTACGTTTTGACTCACCCTCGTATATGATCAATTGATATAATCGATGAATCGAAGAAAAAATCAATTTTCATAATCAGCAAATTAAAATTTTTTCAAAATTATTTTCTTTAAATTACAGGTGCATATTGAGCAGTTAATTGTAATTTTGGGCTCCTGTGTTGGCAATTATACCTGTCCTAAACAAAATGGCATTACTTTTTTTACTCTTCTTCATACTATGTTATCTGTATATCTGTTAGTGTGTTTCTTTTTGTTCTTTATCATTATTTTAATTTAATTTTTTTTCCCCCCAATTCCACAGTATCCTGACCGAGACAATAATTCTAATAAGGAGAACAAACCCCAATTGGAAATTTCCTTTGAATATCTTCTTTCTAAAGATAAATTGCAATGGATCAACATTAAAAGCAGTCAGGTAAGCTTTGTTGATTTTATTCTGTTTAAAAATAGATAAATGTTTAAAAGTAATTGGTAATTTGCTTGAAGCATTGTTAATTATGTTATTATATATTAATGATTTGAAGGCCAATAAAATGCACATAAAAAATAAAAACAAAAAGATCTTTTTTTGTCTTATTCGATTTCAAAGTAAAACCTTTATCTTTTTTAACCTTCTGCAGGGGATACCTCAGTGTTCAAGACTTTCATATTAGTTGATACATTTCATGCTACCTTTATCTTCAGAGCTGATTTTCAGAAATGGACGCGTTTTTTTTGTCATTATTTAAAAAAAATTTTTTTTTTTTTTTTAAATAATGACAAAAAAAACCGCGTCCATTTCTGAAAATCAGCTCTGAAGATAAAGTTTACTTTGAAATCGATAAGACAAAAAAAGATCTTTTTGTTTTTATTTTTTATGTGCATTGTATTGGCTTTCAAATCATTAATATATAATATTGGCATTAAATAACCCATAAAGGTTGATATGTCATTAAACAAAGAAACCAAACAAAAGAATATGTAACATTCACCTGCAATAGTTGGAAGATTTGCATATAAATTTACATACATTGAATATAACAACTATTATGGGAGAGTGGTTTTATAATTCATTTTTACCACTACCTCTGTCCCATAATGAATGTTACATTTTCATATAAATTTTATGCATAAAATGTATCAACTAATATGATGACCGCTGTGTCAGTGGACTTAGAATACACTGAGTGTATCCCCTGCAGAAGGTTAAAGCCCCCACCCCAGCCTCTTTAAAAAATATTAAACATTAAACTTCATTTGGTGATGAGGCTCCAGTTCTGGAGTACCTTTTCATAGCTATTAATCCCAGGCCCACTCTAAGTGGTAGTATCTGTTAGTGTCCCATTTATTGGTCAAATACATCTGTTTAAAAATTATTTGTATTTGATAGAAATACTTGATACTCGTATAACTAATTATTTTTATTAAGAATATTTACTTTTTTAATTTATTGTTTTTCATTTTGTTTGTTTTTTAGACGCTTAATTATATATTTTATTTAATTTTTTAATATTTCAATCCTTAAGTTTAATGGTTATCTAGAGTGGTTAAAGTTAATTATATTTTTGGTGTTATGTTAATTTTTAATATTTCAAATTTACATTTAATTGTAGTCTTAATGTTTTAGAAGTGTAATTTTATGGGTTTATTTATTTTAAGTATTCAATAGTGTGTAATTTAAGTTTGTTATCTAGTTTGTTTAGAAGTTAATTTATTTGTTTAGTGTGGTAAAATTATATGTCTGTAGAATATTCAAATATTTATTGTTTATTCTAATTTTTTTAAAGTTAATTTTATTTTTTAATTTAATTTAATATTCAATATTTAATATTAAATTGTTTCATCTAATTTTTTAAGTTAATATTTATTTTATTTAATTTTTTAATACTTCAATTATTTAATTTAATGTTATCTAATTTTAATGAGTTAATTTTATTTTTTACATATATTAATATTTGAATTAATATCAATATTCAAATTATAATCACATTTAATTTGTATTTACTCCTAATTTTTTCTAATGTGTGTTAATTATTTTTTATTTAATTTTTTAATTATTCACCATATTCTTAATTTAGCTAGATGTTTTAATTTTTTTCTATCTCTAATTTATATTTTATTATATATACACTAAGCCCATTAATGTTCACTATTACTATTAGTATTAATATATATAAAAATTGTATTCTGAAGTCTTTTTTAACCTGATTTGTTGTTTATCTATTATTTTAACTTAATTTTAATTTAATAAAAAATTATTCTTAACTTAATCTATTTTTATAATACTTGTTTAATGTTTATTCTCAGCTCTTAATTTTTTAATTTTTTTTTTTAATTAAAATTTTTTTTTTTTGTCTTTCAGTCAATTTTAGTGAGCATGTGTTTGCAAGCGATGGTAGACGAACTAATTATGAAGAAACAAGGCAAAAAGATTAAAAGGGTAAGAAATGCTTTTCTCCCCACCCCCCGTCACCCCAGAATAAGAAAAAAATAATGTCTCCTCTACTTTTGGACTTTTTTCTCCAAAAATTTATCTATTCATTTGAACATCCATTATTATACTAAAATCTGAAGTGAATTAATTTTGTATCCTAAAGGCTACTTGCTTAGTTTATGACATAAAAGTTATACTAAATTATTCCATTTTAATTGGTTCTAATTGTCATAATTTGCTTGGGCTTCTGTTGATTTAGACCAGACAATAAGAAATTTTCCAGGTTTTTCAATAATCCATTTGAACCACAATACAATTTGCATTAAAATCTGTTAGGACTGGATTTTAATTAATAGTTGTTTAATATCATCAGACAAGCAATAATTTCTTCTCCCACTTCTTCTTCTTCTTCTTTCTAGCCCTTCTTCTTCTAGCCTTCTTCTTCAACTTCTTCGTGTTCTTCTAGCCCTTTCTTCTTCAAACGTCCTAATTCTATGCTTCCCTAGCCCTTCTTCTTTCACTTTCTTCTTCTCTAGCCCTTCTTCTTCACTTCTTCTTCTTCTCATAGACCCTTCTTTCATATACACTCTGGTCTTCTTCTAGCCATTCTTTCTTCAACTATCTTCTTTCTTCTAGCCCTTCTCTTCAACTTCCTCTTTCTTCTAGCCCTTCTTCTTCAACTTCTTCTCTTCTAGCCCTTCTTTCTGTGCATCTTCTTCTTCTTTCTAGCCTATCTTCTTCAACTTCTTCTGTACTTCTAGCCTTTCTTCTTCAAACTTGCGTTCTTCTTCTAGACCCTTCTTCTGTCAACCTTCTCTTTTTTCTTCTCTANTTTAGGACTTTCAACCATTTGGTTGACTTACCTCTTTTCAAGACTCTTTTTCCCTTAGGACTTCATCCTAGCATGTTTTGTATTATGGTGGATGAAGTGTGGCTGTTTGATGTCTTTATTCAATAAAAGTGTTCAAACATTAAAGACCTAAAATAAATCAAGCACAATGGCATAGAAGAACAAAACTCTGGATTAAACAAACAAAATGTATTTAACAGAAGTTTACAAAGTAGCATTGAATACTGGGCAAGGTTCCGCCAAAGTTCTTTTTTTAAAGTTCAAATGTAAAATGTAAGCTGGTATTTCACAGTGTCAAAAGTGAGAACGAAAAGGTGAAAGTTTAAAGCAACTCAAAAGGAGTCAAGCATAAGTTGAATGGAATATAAGGTTTATCTCGAAGGCATAGGTTATTCAAAGAGAGAGATAGATAGATACCTTCAGCCGTGTAAGCGAAATGTTCTTAAAAAGGGTGACGTGAATTCCCTTAGGCAAATGAGATCTTTCTGGTTAGAATCGAAAGGCTGGCTTTATTTATAGTCCAGCATAGGACTCCAAAAAAGGTCTAGTTGATAAATTTTCTTATTAGGCGGGAACGCCTCTGATTGGTTGATTTTACGAATTTTATTTTAGATTTATTTTACTAAGTTCGCGATCCATATGCGCAAACTACTTATTTTTTGTCATCGACTTCCGTCTGTCGAAGCGATAACTTCCGTTTCACCACAGAAAGCTCGCCACAGTATTATTACTGGATTTGCTGTATATGAATATGTAATTCACCTGTGTTCAGTATATAAGAAATAAATAAGAAATAAGAAATTTATTAATCAATAGTAGTACAAATTATTAAAAAAAATATATAAGTAAAAGAAAAAACTATATTGGTTTAAACTACTATTGAAGGGAGGCCAGTCTAATAGCGTGAAGCTAAGCCCATGGACATGACCACCCTTGGACGCTCACAGGAAACAATACATGAAACACACAACGTAAACATATACATATATACATGAGACAAATTAGCCGTGTGAGAATCTAAATGCAAAATCTGTTGTTTATAAGAGGCAATAAAATGATTTTTTCAAAAGTGTTTAAGGACAAAATAATTAACTGAAACAAGCTCCTCATCTTTTCTTTATCAAAAAATAAACGAACTGAACAGTATTCCAAGAATTAATTGCATTAAAACGAATTAAATTATGCCCAAAAACAAACAGTGAGCCCTCCTAACACATTATTAAAAAAAAGTCGTCGGGGCGGCCTAATGTCAGTATCAGCCACGTCAGCGAGGAGTCTATCCCCCTTTTCAATAGCGTAGACCAAGGAGATTGTTTTAGTATCTGAGGTGGAGTCCACACCTACCATCAGCTCCTTACCTTTACCGCACAGATCCCTGTGCTACTCATATGCTGAGTTGCGGGGACATGTATCGAACTAGGAACCTTTGGTTTCTAGCTGAACGCTCTACCGACTGAGCTAACCCGGCCCATTATAAGAAGTGGTGTTAGCTACTGAAGTTAAAACTACCATTAAAACTTATACGAGGGTGTGTCAGAAAGTAATGCCATGAAATAATTTTTGCCTCTAAAACCCTCTTTCATGGGGCCAAAGAGATGATAGTGATATTCCAGTGACGAGGAAGTGAAATCTGTGTGAAGAAGTTGCTCAAAGAACAGTCAGCAGGATGAACAACTTTAATGCATCCTCCATACTCACCAGAATTTAGCGCCTTCAGACTATCATCTCTTGATTACTATCGTCCATGAAAGAGGGTTTGAGAGGCAAAATATTATTCTTGTGACGAGGAAGTGAAATCTGTAGTGAAGAAGTGTCTCCAAGAACAGCCAACAAAATTTTACAGGGCAGGATACACGCTCTCATTCGAAGGTGGAACATTGCTATTGAGAGGAAATGGTGACTATGTGGAGAAATAGGAATGCAATCCACAGAGGACCAGCTGCATTATTTGATGTATGATACATTTCCTCTGTTGGTATATACCTGTCCTAAAACAAATGACATTACGTTTTGACTCACCCTCGTATATGATCAATTGATATAATCGATGAATCGAAGAAAAAATCAATTTTCATAATCAGCAAAATAAAATTTTTTCAAAATTATTTTCTTTAAATTACAGGTGCATATTGAGCAGTTAATTGTTAATTTTGGGCTCCTGTGTTGGCAATTATACCTGTCCTAAACACAAAATGGCATTACTTTTTTACTCTTCTCATACTATGTTATCTGTATATCTGTTTAGTGTGTTTTCTTTTTGTTCTTTATCATTATTTTTAATTTAATTTTTTTTCCCCCAATTCCACAGTATCCTGACCGAGGACAAATAATTCTAATAAGGAGAACAAACCCAATTGGAAATTTCCTTTGAATATCTTCTTTCTAAAGATAAATTGCAATGGATCAACATTAAAAGCAGTCAGGTAAGCTTTGTTGATTTTATTTCTGTTAAAAAATAGATAAATGTTTAAAAGTAATTGGTAATTCGCTTGAAGCATTGTTAATTATGTTATTATATATTAATGATTTGAAGGCCAATAAAATGCACATAAAAAAAAAACAAAAAGATCTTTTTTTGCCTTATCGATTTCAAAGTAAACCTTTATCTTTTTAAAGAGGCTGGGGTGGGGCTTTAACCTTCTGCAGGGGATACACTCAGTGTATTCTAAGTCCCACTGACACGGTGGGCTCTATTATATTTTCATTTCATGCATAAATATATATACCTTTATCTTCAGAGCTGATTTTCAGAAATGGACGCGTTTTTTTGTCATTATAAAAAAATTTTTTTTTTTTTTAAATAATGACAAAAAAAACCGCGTCCATTTCTGAAAATCAGCTCTGAAGATAAAGTTACTTTGAAATCGATAAGACAAAAAAAAGAATCTTTTGTTTTTATTTTTTATGTGCATTGTATTGGCTTTCAAATCATTAATATATAATATTGGCATTAAATAACCCATAAAGGTTGATATTGTCATTAAACCAAGAAACCAAACAAAGAATATGATAACATTCACCTGCAATAGTGGAAGATTTGCATATAAATTTACATACATTGAATATAACAACTATTATGGAGAGTGGTTTATAATTCATTTTTACCACTACCTCTGTCCCATAATGAATTTTACATTTCTATAAATTTTATGCATAAAATGTATCAACTAATATGATGACCGCTGTGTCAGTGGACTTAGAATACACTGAGTGTATCCCCTGCAGAAGGTTAAAGCCCCCACCCCCAGCCTCTTTAAAAATATTAAACATTAAACTTCATTTGGTGATGAGGCCTCCAGTTCTGGAGTACCTTTCATAGCTATTACCCAGGCCCACTCTAAGTGTAGTATCTGTTAGTGTCCCATTTATTTGGTCAAATTCATCTGGAAAAATTATTTGTATTTGATAGAAATACTTGATACCTATAACTAATTATTTTTATTGAAATATTTACTTTTTAATTTAATTGTTTTCATTTTTTGTTTTTTTTTAAGCTTAATTTATTTTTTATTTTAATTTTAATATTCAATATTTAATTTAATTTTATCTAATTTTTAAAGTTAATTTTATTTTTTATTTAATTTTTTAAATATTCAATATTTAATTTAATTGTTAATCTAATTTTTTAAAGTTAATTTATTTTTTATTTAATTTTTTAATATTCAATATTTAATTTAATTGTTATCTAATTTTTTAAAGTTAATTTTATTTTTTATTTAATTTTTAATATTCCATATTTAATTTAATTGTTATCTAATTTTTAAAGTTATTTTATTTTTTATTTAATTTTTTAATATCAATATTTAATTTAATTGTTATCTAATTTTTTTAAGTTAATTTTATTTTTTATTTAATTTTTTAATATCAATATTTAATTTAATTGTTATCTAATTTTTTAAAGTTAATTTTATTTTTTATTAATTTTTTTAATATTCAATATTTATTTAATTGTTATCTAATTTTTTTAAGTTAATTTTATTTTTATTTAATTTTTAATATTCAATATTTTAATGTTATCTATTTTTTCAGTAAGTTTATTTTTATTTAATTTTATATTCAATATTTAATTTAATTGTTATTTCTAATCTTTTTAACTTGATTTGTTGTTGTATCTATTATTTTTTAACTTAATTAATTTTAAAATTATTCTTAACTTAATCTATTTTTATAATTCTTTTTTTTAATTTTTTTTAGCTTAATTTTTTTAATTTTTTTTTTTAATAATTTTTTTTTTGTCTTTCAGTCAATTTTAGTGAGCATGTGTTTGCAAGCGATGGTAGACGAACTAATTATGAAGAAACAAGGCAAAAAGATTAAAAGGGTAAGAAATGCTTTTCTCCCACCCCCCGTCACCCCAGAATAGAAAAAATAATGTCTCCTCTACTTTGGACTTTTTCTCCCAAAATTTATCTATTCATTTGAACATCCATTATTATACTAAATCTGAGTGAATTAATTTTGTTCCTAAAGGCTACTTTGCTGTTTAGTTTAATGACATGAAAGTATACTAAATTATTCCATTTTAATTGGTTCTAATTAGTCATTTTGCTGGCTTCTGTGATTACAAAACACATTTCCAAGGTTTTCAATAATCCATGAACACAATACAATTTGCATAAAATCTGTTAGGACTGATTTTAATTAAAGTTGTTGAATCATCATCAAACAGCAAAATTTCTTCTTCCCACTCTTCTTCTTCTTCTTCTAGCTTAGCCCTTCTTCTTCAACTTCTTCTTCTTCTAGCCCTTCTTCTTCAACTTCTTCTTCTTCTAGCCCTTCTTCCTTCTTCTTCTAGCCCTCTCTTCAACTTCTTCTTCTCTTTCTTCAGCCCTTCTTCTTCAACTCTTCTTCTTCTCTAGCCCTTCTTCTTCAACTTCTTTTCTTCTAGCCCTTCTTCTTCAACTTCTTCTTCTTCTAGCCCTTCTTCTTCAACTTCTTTCTTCTTCTAGCCTTCTTCTTTAACTTCTTCTTCTTCTTAGCCCTTCTTCTTCAACTTCTTCTTCTAGCCCTTCTTCTTCAACTTTCTTCTTCTCGCCCATTCTTCTTCTTCTCACCATTCTTCTTCTCGCCATTCTTCTTTTCTTGCCCTTCTTCTTCTCGCCCTTCTTCTTCTTCTTCTTCTCTTCTTCTTCTTCTTTCTTGCCCTTCTTCTTCTCGCCATTCTTCTTTTTCTTGCCCCTTCTTCTTCTCGCCATTTTCTTTTTCTTGCCCTTCTTCTCGCCCTTCTTCTTCTTCTTCTTTTTCTTGCCCTTCTTCTTCTTCTTTCTTGCCTTCTTCTTCTTCTCGCATCCTTCTCTTTTTTTTTTTTTCTTCAACTTCTTCTCTCGTCCTTCTTCTTCTTCCTTCTTCTTCTCGACTTCTTCTTCTTCCTTTGTCTTCTTGTTCTTCTTCCCGCTCTTTTCCCGCCCTTTTTCTTCTTCTTGTTCAATAATTCTTTCAGTTGGATAAATTTGACAATGGGCCATAGCACTTTTCATTATATCCACAGATAACATATTCCACACTTCTCCAAAACTTTTCCCAGATGCAATTTTGTTCAAATACTTTCATCAGTTTTATTTGTGAACTATGCTGGTAAAGTCTTAACAATAATAATTAATTGGTTCTAATTAGTCGTAATTTGCAATTAAGTAAAATACTGATCCATCTCAAAACACTACACAGTCATAGTGTTCCCATTCAAATAGTGATGACAAAACTACTATCACACTGTAGCATTTCATTTTATATTATTCTTACATTTCCATTGTCAAGAGAAGCCTTTAAACAATCATAAACAAAGGCTCACAAGATTTTGCTTGTCTCCACAATTTTCTTTTCATATGATATAGGATTATTAACCCAGTTGTGTCCTGTTGATGGTTTAATTAAAACTAAAACTCTTTAGGGTCGGCTCTCTAAATGTCAATCTTTGACATATTTTCTTGTTTATTCAAAAACTTTATACTTATTCGCATTTTTGGATTTTATATCCATTTCTTTATATATATATATATATATATATATATATATATATATACACACACACCACATACACACAATGCTGATAGCATCCTGTGTCCCTGATGCACAAAAATCAAAAAGGACGCAGTAAAATCATATCCATGCATCCAAGTGTTTTTCTTTTTTCTTCCCTCACCATTTCAAGCTAACTGTAAATACATTTCAATAGTTTCTTATTCTTAGGATAGGTTACAAGGTAGGAGTTAGACAGCTTTAGTTGTTTCCCGAGATCATAAATAAAAAGCCTACAATTTATTAAGAAACTTTACTTGGGACCCATAAATTATTCCTGGGACTCATTCAAAGTAAATATGTGTGCCCCAGGATTCACTAAATCAAAAAGCTATCAGCATCACTGTGTTTGTGTATGTATATGTGTGTCTATGTATATATATATATATATGTTGTGTATTTTGGCAGCAAGTTATTTTTTAGGCATGTGCTATTGAACAACACGGAGTATTCTTTCTTCATTTTTTGGATTTGGATTTTTTCCATTTTTTTTGCGATCTTTTTTGAGTCTGGATCCAATTGGTATATAATATTTCAAAATTTGATAAAAACATACATAAAAGAACTAAAAAAAAAAATGAACTAAAAACCAAATTATGTACCCCATGATGACGACTGGTGAAACAGTTGAAAGCGCTCGGAATATAAGTATGGGAAATATCATATACCAATTGGATCCAGACTCAAAAAAGATCGCAAGAAGACTGGAAAAAAATACAAATACAAAAAAATGATGAAAGAATACTCCATGTTGCTCAATAGCACATGCCTAAAATATATATTATATATATATATATATATATATATATTGTTTTTATCTGAGATTATGAATATAAAAACTGATTTAAAAGAATTCAACACACAAAATTTTTGATTGTAATTTTTTTTTTTCTTTTTTTTAAAGCCAAGCGACCGAGTACGTTGTTCCCGAAGTGACTATTTGAACCGTGACAATAAATCTCCAGTTATTACTTCAAATCAGAATATGAGTCACAGTAACAGCGAGGTATGTGACAGTTACTTTTTATTGTTATTTCACTTCAAGACTTTTTTTTTTTTGTCTCCTTTCATCAAATCACAAAGGGCCAGTTTGCTCAGTCGGTAGAACATCTGACTCGGAACTATAAGGTTTCTGGTTTGATAACGGCCCTCGTCAATTCAGTGTATGAGTAGCACAGGAATCTGTGTGGTAAGCTGATGGTAGGTGTGGTGCTCCACCTCAGAAGCCAAAACAATCTTTTTGGCCTAGTGCTAGTGAAAAGGGGATAGACTCCTTCATCAAATCACAAAGGGCCAGTTTGCTCAGTCGGTAGAACATCTGACTCGGAACTATAAGGTTTCTGGTTTGATAACGGCCCTCGTCAATTCAGTGTTTGAATAGCACAGGAATCTGTGTGGTAAGCTGATGGTAGGTGTGGTGCTCCACCTCAGAAGCCAAAACAATCTTTTTGGTCTAGCGCTAGTGAAAAGGGGATAGACTCCTTCATCAAATTACAAAGGGCCAGTTTAGCTCACTCGGTAGAACATCTGACTCGGAACTACAAGGTTTCTGGTTTCATAACGGCCCTCGTCAATTCAGTGTATGAGTAGCACAGAAATCTGTGCGGTAAATTGAGGAGCTGATGGTAGGTGTGGTGTTCCATTTCAGACACCAAAACAATCTCCTTGGTCTAGCACTATTGAAAAAGGGATAGACTCCCTCACTGTCTGGCTGATACCAACTTTGGCCACCTCTACGACTTTACTTATTTATGTAAATTGCAAAATGTCTATGTACAATATCATTTGCAGTAAATAATCTCCCAGCCAAATCCTACCTCCACTCTGTCAGCTGCGACTGTAGAATACACCCAATGGGGCCACCTGATGCCATAGGTGGTGACCCATGATACTTAAGGACAGAATCCTGTTGGCTGAGCAGTCCATGACATGCAACACTCCACTTTGATCCTTACTTTGGCTAAATGGGCAGTCGGAGAGGCCCCCTTTGATCGATCGGCTGGTCACGTCAAGCCTTAGCACCTATATGATTGTCCCTACCCTATTGTCCATGTGGCAACTCCTTAACCCTTTTTATCATATATGTGCTAGAAGGCAGTGGCTGAGGGTCTTAGATATGACTTTAAACTGCATTTAGTTGAGAAGTTCCAAATCCTGGAACTCTGGGAATGTGGAGTACTCCTTTATTGCCATTACTCCCAGGTCCTCTCTGACCCAGAGTGCTAGTACCTGTTTGAGTTGCAAAAAAATGTGTTTGAAAATAAAATTGAGTTTGAAAAAAAAGAATTGAATACCCAAGAAGGAATAAATGAAAATGTCTTTGGCATAAAATAACCCAACAAGGATTGACATGCCATAAAATCCAACCAATCAACTAACAAATTTTTCACGAAGGCATGAAAGCACGTTTACTTGTGATCAGTAGGTAAGGGGTTAAATTTCACTGCAAATGATAGTTCCTTACTTATCTTTAGTTTCTATAGGGAGGCGCTTGTTGTGTAATGGTTATCGTCGTAGGAAATGTACACATCAAGACAAGTTCAAATCCTGGACGAGGCTGTTTGCATTTCGTATAGCGCTAATACTCTTGGGAAAGGTATGAATCCAACTATTTTCCCTCCAGCTATGGGTAAATATTAGAGCAGACGGGGCTCTTTAACCTTGGTTTGGCTACCAGTCTAGGAGAAGGAAACTCTGAATTCAGACCAGTTAAAATTCTCTCAAGAAATTGACCTTGTGTCACACCCTGTTCGTGCAGGGGAGTTGGTTTCTATAATATTGTCTACGATTCTTGAGAAAGGTTACCATCATTCAAAGAGTTTTGTATAGAATTTCCCATTTGAGACGTTTAAGGGTTAAAACATTGTAGAAAAATAAATAATATCTAGCAGAACTTCCAACACGCTGACGCTATACAGGGGGGTGGTAAGCCCCATCCTCTCCCTCAACAATGGTTGACATGATACATTTTTGTATAATATGTATTTGGGGACCATAGTTGTTAAACTGACTTGGGCATTAAATAACACAACAAGGTTTGACATGCCGTAAAACCTGACAATGTTTAAATGTCTTAAAAGCTCTTTGAATGCATAATTATCTGAGTTTATTTGCTGTTGATTTTGTTTTATTGTTAGTCTTCATTTTATGACATTGTTTATATATATATATGTAAGTAATTTTCACCTTTAGTTGATAAAATTCCTAGCAAATAAGGCAATTAGAGTAACCTCCCTTGACTTTCACTTTGAACTAAACCGGTAGCTATTTTGAAAGTCTCCAGGCAAAATAAACAAATCTTAGAAACTTTTTCAAAAACAATACAACTGCATGCTTTGACACAAAAGTATCATAAAATGTGTTCTTAATAATAATTAAGTTCATTTCAGATAATTTTATGCGAGGAATTTAGCCAACTGACTTTCACTTTGAAACAAGCCGGTAGCCATTTTGAATGTGTCCGTGTGAAACATACAAATCTCAGAATCATTTTGAAAACAATACAACTGCATGCTTTAACACAAAAATATCATAAAATGTGTTCTTAATAACAATTAAGTTCATTTCAGATAATGCACACACACAATTTTTTGCTAGGAATTTTAACAACTAAAGGTGAAAATTACCTATATGTATATATTCTTTTTTTTTTTCTTTTTTTTTAAGTTTTAAAATTAAATGCCCTGTTTCTTTTTCCACGCAGCCAAATGGATTATACGTCTACTCCGAACTCTTAGAAGTATGTTTCTGACTCCTCTCCTCTTTTGTTGTAGCTGCATGCTGTTCTTTAACTCTGTGTTTCTTTCTCTAGTGGCGGACCCACTACCCCATATTTTCCAAGGGGGGTGAGTGGGGTCTGCTACCTGCATGATGCTGCTGCTGCTGCTTTAAATGCCTGATGACAAATTGGTTTATTAATTATTTAACTTTTTCTTTCTCTTTTTTTTTTTTTTTTTTTTTTTTGTACTCCGACAGAAAAACACAACTTAATTGTCCCTTCCCACCAACATTAATCTTTCGTTCAATTTGAATACAAACATCCCCCGCCCTGTCGGCTGGGGCGTTAGAATGCACCGACTGCACCTCTGCAGAGGGGTAAGACTCCCCCAATGGGGCCACCTATTGGCCGTGGGTGGCGACCCGTGATGCTTAAGGATAGGGCCCAGGTGGATGAGCAGTTCATGACATGCAATACTCCACTTTGGCCCTATCTTGGGCTAGACGGGCGGTCGGAGAGGCCCCCTCCGCTCAATCGGTTGGTCACGTCAAGCCCTAGCACCTATATGATTTTCCCAACCCTATTGCTCTTATGGTAAGCCCTAACCCCTTTTTATCATATGAGTGCTAGAAGGCGGTGGCTGCGGGTCTACATGTCCTGGGAATGACATTAAACTCTATCTGATGGTGAGGTTCCAGTTTTGGAGGTTTGGGGAATGTGGAGCACCCCTTCATCACCATTGCTCCCTGGTCCACTTTGACCTGGAGTGGTAGTACCTGTTAGGGTCCCATCTATGGGTTAAATAGAAAAATGTATTTATAAAAAAATTGTATTATCCATTAAGAATTGATTTATTTCAAAACTTTATCGGCATTAAATGACCCACTGAGGTTGATATGCTGTAAACAAAACAAACAAAACAAACATCTCAATGCAAGAGATTTGTAGGTTTAGATCAAACGAGAAGAAAACTCGATCTTCGTTTGTCATTATTTGGGCTTGTCGAACTTGTTACGACAGACCAACTGCTGTGAAATACTGTGTTTCCGCGAAAATAAGATCTACCTGCAAAATAAGACCTTTCAGGATGATTTTAATATAAGCCCTCCCCAAAATAAGACCTAGCGTGATTTTTCAGAAGGATTTTAATATAAGCCCGCTTTTAGAATAAACCCTAGTTGAGAGTGGCAGACAGAAAATTGAAAAATATATTTTCAACATATTGTCGGGTTCACTTCCATTTTTCAACTTACATATAACTGGTAGCAAATGTAAATGACCCACCGAGGTTGATGTGCCTTAAAACAAAGCAAGCAAACAAACAAACAGACCAACCTTTGTGAAATACCGTGTTTCCCTAAAAATAAATCCTAGTTGAGAGCGGTAGACATGAAAAAAATAAGCAAGAGCAGGCTACCTGAATAAGAACTTCTGATTCAATGATAACATGAAAAGTAGACATACAACTCTAGCATTTATATATATATATATATATATATATATATTGATTATTATTAAATAGGAATATTTACTTCAACCATTATATGTGTGTGCAAACAAATTATTATTGAATTAGGAATAGTTACTTGAAACCATATATCTGTGTGCAAACAAATGATTATTATTAAAATGGAATAGGTACTTAAAACAGAATAGATTATTAGTATTAGATAAGAATACTTGAACCTGTACAGTTGTATGTACAATTATTTCTATTAGATTGGAATACTTGATATAACTGTGCAAACAAAAGATTATAGTCAAATAAAAAAAAAACTGCTATTTAAAAAAAAGAATTGATTGCAATGAAACATTGAAAATAGAAATAGTTATGATCATAATTAAACATTTAATAAGTGACCTATTGTCGGTATCATCCAGACAGCTCGGAAATCGCCTCTTTCGTTAATGCTAGACCAGGGAGATTGTTTATGCTTCTGAGGTGGAGTGCTATACCTACTATCAGTTCTTCATTTTACCGCACATGTGCTGAGTTGGCGAGGGCTGGTATTGGACCTGGAACCTTGTGATCCCTCGACAGATGCTCTACCAACTGAGCTAAGCCAGTCCTTATAACAAATATTTAATAGTGAATCAAATTTTAGCTTTGAATAACACATAGAGTTTATATGCCTTTAAATAAGTGAACTAATCAAAGCCAAACCCACCTTGCTGAAATATCTAAAAACAAAAAATAAATGCCAAAAGATATTTTCTAAATTTGATACTACTAATGCGCAAAATTCTGTTAACGGTAACTCCAAGTCTGACTCCTTCCCTCCACCCACCCCTCTCTTAAAACTGTTTCTAACAAAAATCGTCTAACTTCT
Source organism: Doryteuthis pealeii (assembly GCA_023376005.1). Classification (NCBI taxonomy): domain Eukaryota; kingdom Metazoa; phylum Mollusca; class Cephalopoda; order Myopsida; family Loliginidae; genus Doryteuthis; species Doryteuthis pealeii. The sequence continues at coordinate 4,872,906 of CM042164.1, read as the reverse complement.
GATTTAGGTCGGAAAATTAAAACGGAAAGTTTTTTGGTGGTACCTAATGACAGTTTAACTAAAGTCTATGAATAAACATTTTGCGAATTGGGTTACGGTTTTAGGGGATTACGGTTGTTTTTATTTATGTATTGCTTTAAAAAAAATAAACAAAAAAAAAACCCCAAATTACTATACATTTAATGTTGAAAAATATTTTTTTAAACTAAGTTTAATTGAAATTATACATTGCAATACTAACACTTTGTGTCTTAATAATAGTTTCAATAATTAATTTCAATGGTTAATTAAATGTATAGTAATTTGGGTTTTTTGTCGTTTATTTTTTTTAAGCCATATGTAATTAAAAACAACCATAATCCCCTAAAACCGTAACCCAATTCGCAAAATGTTAATTCATAGACTGTAGTTAAACTGTCATTGGGTGTACCACCAAAAAACTTTCTGTTTTAATTTTCCGACCTAAATCAGAAGTCAGCCCAAAAATCTTAATCCAGTTCATAAGTATGGTGTTAAACCATGTTTTTAACGAAGCCTTTTTAATGATTTCTAAATCCCTGCACCTGTTCCTTAAAAACGTACCCCATCAATATCCGCCCCACACATTTGCAAATTAACAAAAATTGCTCCTTTTTTTTTTTTTTTTTTTTTTTTTTTGTTAATGTGAGACATTTAGTTGTTGTTTTTCTATTGGTTTTGTCGTTCATTTGTAGATGAATTTTTTTTTTTTTTTGGTTAGCTATAGTTAATTTATTTAAAATTTGTTTTGTTGTTTTATTTTTTTATTTGGATTTTTCGTACTATTGTCCTCGTCTTTATTGTTATATACACAACATTTTAGCTGATGTGCCCACCGGCCTTCTTCAGGTGTTTCTTCTCGAACTTGGGAACCTTCTCAAACTGAGGAATCTTCTCTTTGAACTCAGGAGACTTCATGTCATAATTGGGAGACTTCACAGAATTACAAACTGAACCCTTTATTTGAGAGGGTTCCTGAGTTCGACAAGAAACACCTGAAGAAGACTAGAGGGCACATTGTTCGAAACGTGTATATAACAATAAAGATGAGGACAAAAAATCCAGGTAATACAAATTATCAAGCCTCATCTAAAAAAAATTCAGTTTGGTTTTGTTGTTGTTTATGTTAATATTTAAGTTGTCTAATGAGGCTTGATAATTTAGATTTTTTTAGATTTTTCAGACTGTTGTCCTCATCTTTATTGTTACTAGTACAAAATAAAAACGCCCCCCGGGCGATGTAAAAATAGATTTTTGAAACATATTGCCTGAGGGGTAGGAGTAAAAAATTCAATGTCAGCAAGTTTGTACCCTAAGTAAAATCATCAAATTCATTAAAGGATTAAAAAATAAAACAATTTGAAATGTAAACATTAAATATGTATTAAAATAAAACAAACTATATATAGATATATAATACAGTCATGTATTTATTAAAACTTGTTTTAAAAAACAATGAGGACTATCTAATGTTGCATGTTCAAATTTTGAGTGTATTTATTCTATGTTATGAGGATTTTGGGTAATGTGACGTAAGCAGTGACATAATTTTTGTTACAGACAAAAACCGAAAGCGAATCTCCATTATTAATAGATATACACAACATTTCTGTGTATATGTCCTCCAGCCTTACTGTGGCCTTATTACCATAATCAGGAGTCTTCATAGACCTTCAAACTGAACCCTTTATCTAATTCAGGTAAGATCAATCTACCCCAATGGATCAAATAAAAAGTTCACTTCGAAATTCTGTGAAAGCTCCTGATTATGACATGTTCCCAATTTTGACATGAAGGTTCCTGAGTTTGACAAGAAACACGTGATGAAGGCCGAAATATTGTGTATACAAGGTGTGTCAAAAAAGTATCAGGATTTTTTTGTACTTTTTGACACACCTTGTATTCTGAAAAAAAAAAAAACTTCCATTCATTGATTTTTTTTTTTTTTAGAATACAAGGTGTGTCAAAAAAGTATCAAGATTTTTTGTAGTTTTTGACACACCTTGTATTTTGAAAAAAATAACTTCCATTCATTGATATTTTTTTTTTTTTAGAATACAAGGTGTGTGAAAAAAGTATCGAGATTTTTTAAAAACTTTTTGACACACCTTGTATTCTGAAAAAAAAATAACTTCCATTCATTGATTTTTTTTTTAGAATACAATGTGTGTCAAAAAAGTATCAAGACTTTCTTGTACTTTTTGACACACCTTGTATTCTGAAAAAATAATAACTTCCATTCATTGATTATTTTTTTTTTTTAGAATACAAGGTGTGTCAAAAAAGTACCAAGTTTAAAGCTGTTTTTACCAAGATAGAAATGAAGAATGAATGGAAAGTTTTTTTTTTTTTTTTCAGAATACAAGTTGTGTCAAAACAGTACAAAAAAATCTTGATACATTTTTGACACACCTTGTATAACAACAAAGATGAGGAAAACATCTATTATTTGGATCTTTCCAGACTGTTATCCTCATGTTTATTGTTATATACACAACGTTTCGGCCTATGTTCCCTCCAGCCTTCTTCAGGAATTTCTTGTCAAAGTTGGGAACCTTCTTGACATAATCAGGAGCGTACACGGAACTTTGAAAAGAACCCTTTATTCAATCCACTAGGGTAGACTGTTCTCATTCCGTTAGCCATGACCAGGTGCAAGTGTTAAGCTATGTTAAGTATTTTATCTTATTATCGCCCTTGGCCAAGATTGAACCTGCAACCTAGTGATGATTATCATTTAGAACTGTATTAACTCAACCCTTATATCCATTGCGCCATGTATAGAGAAGGTTTTCCGGGTGTGACGAGAAACACCTGAAGAAGGCCAGAGGATATATCAGTCGAAATGAAATGCTGTGTATATAAAGATGAGGACAACAGTCAGAAAAATCTAAATAATACAATATTGAAATTGTTTGTAATTTGTTGTTTTTTGATGTTGTTTATTTATTTTGCCTGTCATGTTCTGCATGCTCTCAGCTGTAAAAAACTTGTTTAACTCTTTACCTACTTTAAGCCTCTTACAGCGACTCTCCTACCACTGCAATCCTATTGTAAGCCACTGATGATTAGTTCATTATAATCGAGAAAAAGGACTCTGATCAAAATAATAATAGGACTTTATTTGAATAGGATGAGTTCTGATTTGAATAGATAGTGAACTTTGAAATATCCCATCATACAGGTAAAAATTTGGTAGGCAAAGAGTTAAGTATTCTGATAGATACTTCAACTGATCTCGTTACATCAGCCAGATACCTGAACTTTTTTTGCCATTTTTGTTTCTGGATATATAAGTGAGGGATCATTTTGGTATTATAACCAAGTTGTAAACTGATCCCTCATTTCTATAATTTAGTATATTCTAACTCTTTGCCTACTTTCAACCGCTCACAGTGGCTCTTCCAGCACTTCGATCCAACTGTAAGTTAGTTTATTATAATTGAGCAGAAGGACTCAGATTACAATAATAATAGGACTTTATTTGAATAGAATGAGTTCTGAGGTGAATAGAGAGTGAACTTTGAAATATCCCATAATAATAATAGGACTTTATTTGAATAGAATGAGTTCTGAGGTGAATAGATAGTGAACTTTGAAATATCCCATAATAATAATAGGACTTTATTTGAATAGAATAAGTTCTGAGGTGAATATATAGTGAACTTTGAAATATCCCATAATACAATAATAAAAGGACTTTATTTGAATAGAATGAGTTCTGAGGTGAATAGATAGTGAACTTTGAAATATCCTCTCATACAGGTCAAAATTTGGTAGGCAAAGAGTTAAGTATTGTGATAGATATATCAACTAGTCTCATTATATCAACCAGATACCTGAACTTGTTTTGCCATTTTTGTTTCTGGATATATAAGTGAGGGGTCATTTTGGTATTATAATCAAGTTGTAAACTGATCCCTCATTTCTTGATCACATTAGATCAATTCATTTCTATAACTTAGTATATTTTGCCTACTTTCAACCGCTCACAGCAGCTCTTCCACCACTGCGTCCAACTGTAAGTTAGTTCATTATAATTGAGCAGGACGACTCCGATTACAATAATAATAGGACTTTATTTGAATAGAATGAGTTCTGAGGTGAATAGACAGTGAACTTTGAAATATCCCATCATACAGGTAAAAACTACCAAGAAAATTTGGTTACAACCATGGGGGAAATTTGGTAGGCAAAGAGTTAACCCTTTTTACTGTTTTGAGAGCCCCACATGTCACTCAGTGTTTCCTGTGACACACTTGAGGGTTATATGTGGCTCTCAAACCACATTTAAAATAAAATATAAAATCTTGTGAAAAACGTTTGAGTAGACACCTCTAATTTGCTTTGAATTATGAAAGGGTTAAGGAAGTGATTGTTTTCAAAGATAGAGATGCTGATAGGTATGTGTCCTGCATCCCTGATACACATAAATCTAAAAGGACACAGTAAAATCATATGCATACGTCCCAATGTTTTTCTCTTTTCTTCCCCCACTATTTCAAACTAACTGTAAATACATTTTAATAGTTTCTTAGAAATGAATTACACAGGATAGGTTACAAGGTAGGAGTTAGCTGGCTTTAGTTATTTCCCTGAGATAATAAATAAAAACCCTACAATCTAATAAGAAACTTTAGTTGGGACCCCATAAATTTTCCTAGGGACTCATTCAAAGAAAATATGTACGTCCCAGGATGCACTAAATCCAAAAGCCTCACTGCAAAGATATTTAAAAAAAAAAATTGCAAAAAGGGGTTTTCAAAAAGAACATGTATCCCTCCCCAACATTACCCTGTCAGCTAAGGCTGTAGAATACACCGACTGCACTTCTGCAGAGGGGTAAGATCTCCCACCCCATTGTGCCACCTGTAGGCCATGGGTGTTGACCCGTCATGCTTAAGAATGGAACCCTGTTGGCTGAGCAGTCCATGACATGCAACTCTCCACTGTCCTTACTTAGGCTAGACGCACAGTCGTAGAGGCTCTCTCCAATCAATCGGCTGGTCATATCAAGCCCTAGCACTTATATGATTGTTCTGACCCTATTGCCCTTATGGTAATCCCAAACCCTTTTTATCCCAAAGGCGGTGGTTGAGGGTCAACCACTTGTCTATATTAATCCAGATGAAGTTAATGAAAATTAGGCCTCACGCTAAAAAAAGCAAGAAGCAGGCGATATCCTACAGAGACTATCACAGATGCGGACTGGCACTTCTTGCAAATACACTTGAACAAGTTGAATCCTTGCTACATAGCTTGGAGAAGGCAGCAAGGAACATCGGTCTCTATGTAAACTCCAATAAAACTGAGTTTATGTGTTTTAAAAATGAAGGAGGTGTCTCCGCTCTCAATGGTAATCCTCTAAACTCGGTGGATCAACTCGCATACCTTGGTAGCAATATCCCATCCACAGAAAGCAACGTTAATGCATGTATAGGGAAGGAACGGTCTGCCATGGGCAGATTGTCAATCATATGGAAGTCTGATCTCGTTGACAAGTTAAAGCAGCAATTCTTCCAAGCCGTAGTTGTGTCAGTGTTACTGTATGGCTGCACCACATGGACCCTAACGAAGTGCCTAGAAAATAATCTAGATGAGAGCTGCACAAGGATGCTGCACGCGATATTAAACACATCAATGAGACAGCACCCTACAAGAAAGCAGCTGTATGGCCACCTGCCGCTTATCACACAAACCATCCAAGTGAGACGGACAAAACCTGCTGGGCACTGCTGGAGAAGCAAGGATGAACTCATAAGTGACATTCTCCAGTGCCAGTTTGGGACACCCAGCAAAGACCTACATTGACCAGCTCTGCATGGATACTGGATGCTGCACAGAGGATCTCCCAAGAGCAATGAACAATAGGGACGGTTGGCAAGAGATTGTCGTGGATATATGTGCTACTTAGAGCAACATGATGATGATGATGATGATTTCAATAAACAAATCATATATGTATATAAAAAAAATTGGCATTAAATAACCCACAAGGGTAGATATGCTATTAAACCAACCAACTGACCCTCCTCAACATTGAAAGACGCACAATGCAGACATACTTTGTCTGTTTCCCTTTCTTCTTTTTCTTCTCTTTCTTTTTCTTCTCTTTCTTTTTCTTCTCTTTTTTGTTTCTTCTTCTTTTTTTGCCTTCTTCGTTTTTCTTTTTTTCTTTTTTTCTTTTTTCTTTCTTTTTTCTTTTTTTCTTTCTTTTTCTTTTTTCTCTTCTTTTTTCTTTCTTTTTTTCTTCTTTTTTTTCTTTTTTTCTTCTTTTTTTTTTTTCTTTTTTTCTTTTTTTTTCTTTTTTTCTTTTTTTTTTTTTTCTTTTTTTTTTTTTTTTTTTCTTTTTCTTTTTTTTTTTTTTTTTTTTTTTTCTTTTTTCTTTTTTTTTCTTTTTTTCTTCTTTTTTCTTTTTTCTTTCTTCATTTTTCTTTTTCTTCTTTTTTTCTTTTTTCTTCTTTTCTTTTTCTTTTTTCTTTTTTTTCTTCTTTTCTTTTTTCTCTTTTTTTTTCTTTTTCTTTTTCTTTTTTTCTTTTCTTTTTTTTTCTTTTTTCTTTTTTTCTTTTTTCTTTTTCTTTTTTTTTTTTTTTCTTTTTTCTTTCTTTTTCTTTTTCTTCTTTCTTTTTTCTTTTTCTTTTCTTTTTTTCTTTTCTTTTTCTTTTCTTTCTTTTTTTTCTTTTTCTTTTTTCTTTCTTTTCTTTTCTTTCTTCTTTTTGCTTCTTCCTCACCTTCCTCCTCTTCTCTTTCCCAATTTTCTTCTCTTCCTTCATTTATTCTGGCTTTCATGTTGGCATCAAACACTTTCACTTTCAGATGTAATAGAATTTCATTTCAATCCAAGTCTTCAAACCTGAGGATTTTTTCTCATTTTCCTTATTCTTATATATATATATATATATATATATATATATATATATATATATGATGTGTGGCTTCCACATATGCCTCTTATGTAGATAAATGAAAATTGTATGGCCTATATATTTAACTAATGTAAATAAAAGAAAATGTTAAAAAAATTAAATGTACTTATAATTGAAGACATGTGTGTGTGTACGTGCGTGTGTGTGTGTACGTGCATGTGTAAGATAATCCAAATGACTGGTATGTAAGGGATGATTCTATTTGGGATCATCAAAATCTCATTGTACATCTATACTGTATGTTCATGTAGGTGCAAACATATAGATTCACACAAGGATTTTTATAAATCCCTAAGAGAGCTCAATGTATAATAACTAATAAATTGATTATATACAGAGCAATATTTAACTTTCAAAGAAAGAAAAACTTAACAAACCGCCATTAGATTATAATAATTTATATCGACCAAAAACTCAAAAGGAGTCCAGCCTCCTCAGATAGATTTTCCAAATCTGTAGTGAAGAAGTGGCTCAAAGAACAGTCAACAGAATTTTACAGGGCAGGGATACATGCTCTCATTCGAAGGTGGAACATTGCTATTGAGAGAAACGGTGACTATGTGGAGAAGTAGGGATGGGATCCACAGAGGACCAGCTTCATTTTGTTGTATGATACATGTTCCTGTGTTGGTAATTATACCTGTCCTAAACAAAATGGCATTACTTTTTTGACTCACCCTTGTATTTCTAATTTTGTTTGTTTGTTTAAAAGCAATCACGTGTCTGATAAATTCGTGATGATAAATTTATCACAGGTAAATTCAAATTTTAATTGTTGCTTTCAAGAATTTAATAAAATGAATTAAAGGGTTCAGGGAACCCTATATCATCATCATCATCAGATCATGCTGATAGCGCGGATACCCATGACTAGCTTGCCAGCTCTCCCTATTGTTCATCGCTCCTGGCAGGTCTTCCACACTGCATCAAGAATCTGCACAGAGCTAATTGATGTAGCTTTTTGATGGTCAGTCTACACTGGTGTATCCATGTGTAGGTGTCCACAAGAGAATGTCACTTATGAGTTCGTTCTTGCTTCTTCAGCATTTCTTGTTGGTGGTTCGTGTGATAGGAGGCAAGTGGCCATTCATTATAAAAGTAATTAATCTGATATGATGACTTTACCAACAATAAATTTCCCGTACATAAATTTAGGTAATCTGAACATTAGCTACATAAATGAGCGTAACCTCTGAGGAAGCCATATATTTCGGTCGGACATTTTCATTTCACCGTTAATCTACACTGAAAATACAAGTTTGTTCGAATCAATACAATTTCATGTTTTAACATGAAAATATCATAAAATGTGTTCTTAATTGTGGTTGCGCATTAATTGAAATGAACTTAATCGTTATTAAGAACACATTTTATGATATTTTCATGTTAAAACATGCAGTTGTATTGATTTGAACAAATTTGTATTTTCAGTGTAGATTTACGGTGAAATGAAAATGTCCAACCGAAACATATGGCTTCCTCAAAGTGAAACAAACAATGGGAGGTTACTCTCATTTATGTAGCTAATGTTCAGATTACCTAAATTTATCTAAAATAAAGCTTTCATTGTTTTCTGCTAAAAAGCTTTTAAATTAAAGAACGAGAAAAACTTTTTTTTTTTCTTTTTTTTTTTCATTCATTCATCTCTTAATTTTTTGTTTTACTAATTTTTTTTTTTTTTCTGTTTTCAAATTTAAAAAAACATCTTTTATTTGTTTTTATTTTTTTAGATTATTTTGTAATGATTTTTTTTTTCTTTATTTTTTTTTCAGTATTTAAAAAATTTTTTTTTTTTTTTTTTTTTTTTTTGATGTAATAAAATATATTGAATTAGAAAGGTTAATGAAATTAAATAAGAATGTAGGTAAAATGATTTGAAACAGAGGGGGGTAAAATCGTAAAATAGAACAACTGATACTTACTCTTCCATCACTTTCCATTACTCCCGTCTTTCATTGTTAAATTTTCCTAATTTAACTATTTAGTTAAAATAGGAAGTAAAGAATAAAATTACTTATTTCTTCATGTTAATGGATTTCTTTTAAGATTTATCCCCAAAATTTTTGCTCTTATTCATTAAGATAAAACCAAACAATTAAAAATCAATAATACTAAACACATATTTATTAAAATCACATTTTTAATATCAATATGCAAATTAGCTTTCCTATTCACACTGTAAACTGGTATTTTGTTGTGTGTATATATATATATATATATATATGTAAATAAATGGAAATTAATCCGACAGAATGAATTTAACATTTTGAAAAAACAATTGGTAATTATTATCTGCTGACAGAATCTGTTTCGACGCCTTAGTAGAAGGGTCATCATCAACGAGCAAAAAATTTTACGAAAGAAAGAAGGGATAAAAAACTGTTGGAAGAGAATAGGGGGTACAAACACACGCTGGAATGCTTGAATTTTTTAAAATGCGCATACTGTTTCAAAAATTTTTTGCTCGTTGATGATGACCCTTCTACTAAGGCGTCAAAACAGATTCTGTCAGCAGATAATAATTACCAATTGTTTTTTCAAAATGTTAAATTCATATATATATATATATATATATATATATAGCGACTTTTGGTATACTTGCCTGATGTGCTCGACACAGCCACTGGATTGTTAAGTAAATTAATAGCGTTGATCCAGGGGGCTATCCCCCAGGCAATACCTGCCCCCTTGATTTAAAGGAGCAGGGCTGGGTTTATTGCCCAGCCCCTGAGGTGCCCCCCTTGAGGGGGAATGCCGACGGGATCAACGCAATTTTTATGCACCCACATAAAAATGAGACCTTATGTCCAGCCCTCATAAGTGGGATGAGAGGCAAATACCTACTTGTCACTGTGTCTGGGGAAAGTCTGCTGCAAACAAGGGCATCTCCTTCCCATGACAGGATATGCATGCAGAGTTTGGGGACCACTTGTGAATTTTCTATTTCCTTGTTACTCCTAGGAATTCATCACAGGTGAATTCGTTGGTTGGAGTCGGCTCAACCAACCCAAGTTGAATGCTGTCACAGAAACAGAAAAAACTGAAATTGTATACAGGACTCAACTCACCTTCTAAAAGCAAAAAAAATATTTTTTGAAGATGCTAAAACTCAGGGGTAGATGCAGGTCTGACCCTCATCATTCAGATGGGCCAAAATTGAAGAAGAGGAAGAGGAGGAAAACAAGTAGTAACTCCTCCTTCCACCTCTCTCACTGTAATTTTTTAATGTTTTATTCACTACTACTACTACTACTAAAAAAAAAGTTGTCGGGGTGGCCTAAAGTCGGTATCAGCCAGACAGCGAGGGAGTCTATCCCGTTTTCACTAGCGCTAGACTAAGGAGATTGTTTTTTAGTGTCTGAGGTGGAGCGCCACACCTACTATTAGCTCCTCACTTTTACCACACTGATCCCTGTGCTACTCATTCGCTGAGTTGGTGATGGCCGGTATCGAACCAGGAAACTTGAGTTTCCTAACCGGACACCCTACTGACTGAGCTAAACTGGTTCTACTATTACTGCGTTATCTAATTGTTTTTTTTTTAAATACTCTTACAATATCACTAAAATAAAGTTTATTGTAAAATAATCAATATAATAATGTTGTTGTTTACTTCTTGTTAATAGACTGGTTTGTTTGAGTTTTGTTTAAAGGCATATCAACCTCGGTGGGATATGTAAGTAGAAAATACTTTTTAAAAAATGGAAAATTAATGAATTAAAATTGAAAAAAAATCTTTTTTATTATCATTTGATGGCCTTGTCCTCGTAGTAATAGAACAAAGAGATAAAATGCTAAGTGGTGTCTGCTTAAAATCTCACCAGCGATGCGCTATTGAACTTCTTGGCTGTTTGAAGGCGTTTTTGCTGAAAAGTTAATGCGATATGAAAGTGATATTTTACCCCTCCCCAAGTCTTTTCTCGACAAGTAAACCTAAATATTTTAAACCCCACCTCTTTAAAAAAAAATTTTTTAGCTGTTTGAAGGCGTTTTTATCGACAAATAACTTTTTTTAGTGGTTTGAAGTTGTTAAAAGTAAGCCACCACTCAGGGTTTTTATCAACAAGTAAATGTGAATATCTAAAAATATCTTCTTTTTTTTTTTTTGGTATTTTCATTTTATCTTAATTCAAAACAACTGTTACAAATTTTTAAATAAATATGACCCAGATTCAAAAATAAAAACAATCAATACATTATTAAACAAATACAAATAAAAAATCAAAATATTTAGATATTCTTTTTTATTTTTATTTTTTAAAATGTCACTTTTTCCCCCCCCCCCTTTTTTTTTTTTGTATTTTCATTTTATTTTAATTCAAAAGAACTGTCGCGAAATTTTAAATAAATACGACTGAGTTTTGAAAATAAAATCAATCAATACATTATTAAACAAATACAAATAAAAAAAAATAAAAATATTTGTCACGTCAATTTTTGATTTTAAAAGAATTTTTTTTTTTTTTGTATTTTCATTTTATTTTAATTAAAAAAAAAATACGACGGAGTAGTAGCGCTGGTTGGATTTTAAGCAGGCACCGTTTAGCGTTTTTTAGGGCAGGAGGACAAGAAACATTTATACCCCAAAAATGATTAGCCGGTTAAACGTTGAGATTTGATGATACATTCCGTAATTCACAATTTCAATATTTCAAATATAACAAACATGTAACTTCTTTTTTTTTTCCATTCATTTAAATCTTACATTGGGCATTTAAGCACACAAGACCATAGGAATGTTTCATTTTTAAAGTTGGGTGAAATAAATTGGACAAATAAGAAATCTGACATTGAGTGACACCAGATAATCTGGATTTACATTTTTTGCGTTTCATCTTGGATGACTTGGACGGTCTCATCTTTAACCAGGGGGTGTTGCAAGATGATAATGGTCATACAATTAAGGAACACGAAAATTAATATCTGGATGTAGATGAAGATTTGAATATCGGAATAAAATGATTATAGCTTCATTCTCTTCTACAGACAACAGTGCCAGAGACACTTTGGATTCTTCCCCTACCCTTTTTAAATTTTGTTGAATATGTTTGATATTCTTCGAGTTCAAACTTCCCCATTTTATTCACTCTGAATGAAGCCCTTTAGAATACACCGACTGCACCTCTGCAGAGGGGTAAGACCCCCCCCCCACCTCCAATGGCAACCTGTGATGCTTAAAAACGGAATCTTGGTGGATGAGACCGATCCTTAGAGCGAGTGACTTTGAGTCCACTCGCTCTGAAATTTCTGGTCCACCTGAAACTAATTCTCACGCGTTTAATCGCACGTTTTTCAAGGGTTCAAGTAAAAAGGTTATTACCCGTCAATAACCGGCGAGCTAACTTTCCACTGGACTCCATTATTCTAGATCTAATGATTCAAATCATTCTTACTACAGGTATGTACATCAATCATAAGCTACTTATGAATTATGTAACAATAAAAAGCTGCAGTAATAAGACAAATATTAAGAATTAAATAATTTTTTTTCTTCTTTGTTGGTTATAGGTAAACCCAATTTATTTTTTTCTGTGACGTCCACTGTTTATTATTTATTTTTATTTTTATTTATTTATATTTTTTATTTATTGTTTATTTTTATTCATTTTTTATTTTTTCTCCCTCTTTTCTTACAGAATGAAGACCAAAGTGCAATTGACAAGGCTGTGGATTCTGTTAAGAAAATTTCTGTGAGTCATTTCTCCGCTAATTTTGCTTCTTTTTTTTTTTTTTTGAATTTAATAAAATATAGTTGGAGGTGCTTTGTCTAATAATTAAGAGTTGTAGGAAATGGACTCGTCGACCTGAGTTCAAATCCTGGATGAAGCTACAGTTCACATAGCGCTAATACCCTTGGGAAAGGTATGAATCCAACTACTCTCCCTCCAGCTATATGTAAATAGTAGGGCAGATTGGGCTCTTTAACCTTGTTTAGGCAGCCAGTTTAAAAGAAGGAAAACTCTGAATTCAAACAGTCTGTTAAACGCCACTTGGGATAGTCATTTTTCTAGAATAAGCTCAGTCCTAATTATTTCACTAATCTAAAAAAAAAGATTTTTTTACTAATGTTAAAGTTCTGGTCTCAATTATTGGCGCTCATAAAATTTCAGTAGATAATCTATATATTAATACGCTTGTTCCTAAATCTTCCATCCGTTATCATCCTGCACCACCCTCTGGTTAAAAAATTAGACTGTCCAAATTGTTCAAGATGCAATGTAAAAAAATAAATAAATATGCAGCCGAAACCTTAAAATCATTTTTTACCCCATTTAAGCTACAGGTTGCTGGTTGTGAAATTTAACAAAGAAATACATTTCAAAATTCTCCCGGCTCTCTCTCTCTCTCTCTCTCTCTCTCTCTCGGCTCTCTCTCTCTCTCTCTCCCGGCTCTCTCTCTCCCTCTCCCCCTCTCTCTCTCTCTCCCGGCTCTCTCTCTCTCTCTCTCCGGCTCTCTCTCTCTCCGGCTCTCTCTCTCTTCTCTCTCTACACTCCAGAGAAACTAACATTATATAATGAGGAGGCAGTCAAGAGATACATAGAGGGGAAGAAAGAGATAGACACAGAGCAAAGTAAGAGATTGGTCGGTTTTTGACTTAATTGCAAATTACGACTAATTAAACAATTTTCTTTTTTAAATTCAATCCTAAAAGTAAGGAATAATTTAGTGTAATTTTCATGTCACTAAACTAAACAGTAAAAATCCCTTTAGGAAGCAAAAGTTGATTAACTCAGCTTTAGTATAATAATAGATATAAAGTTTGGGTAGCGAAGACCTGAAGTTCATGGTGCTTGATTTATGGTGAAATGAAAATGGACGGCCAAAACATAGGGCTTCCTCAAAGTGAAAGAAACAAGGGGAGGTTACTCTCATTTATGTAACTAATGTTCAGATTACCATCTAACCAACCAGCCAACCCATTTCTCAATTGTTTGACTCTAACTTTAATTTATTTATGTTTTTCCTTCCCCCCCTCCCCCCATTTCATTTTAGCCACGTTTCCTCCCATTGTTTAAAATCGCAGACAGGACATATTTCATTTCTAATCTTTTTCTTAATCCTTTAACCAATTTTTATCTGGGTCAGGTTTTGACACGTTGTACCTTATCACGTTAAAGCTGATGATTTGTAAAAATCCAACCTCAAAAAACAAAAAAAAACTTTTGTCTCTCGTTTAGGTACAAAACTTTTTTGTTCTATTTATTACTAGAATCGGGAGGACCATAATGACCGCTTAAGGCAACCGCCTTTTTGCGCAAATTTGCGGATTCGTGGGGAACAATTTTGTTTTCCAATTA
>CM042164.1:4849337-4858564 GCA_023376005.1 Doryteuthis pealeii | reverse complement strand
GGGGTAGAGAGATTCGTACCTACACATATATTGCCGTTAAACAAATAGACCATTGGGAAGTCGGTGTTCGAGCCTTGGTATCAGTAAAGATTTACAATGCTGATTTTCTAAGCAAGTAGTTCGTACACTCATCCCCCAACCACGGAATGGAGACAGTTTTTTCTTTTCTTTTTTACTTCATTTCTTACTAGTACTACTAGGAAGAAAATAGTCCCTCTGGGCGTAAGTATTTAATTTTTGATGAATGAAATATATCAAATTAGAAAAAACTAACGAAATTAAATAAGAAACACATATAAAAAGATTTCACTTATTTTAAGTATATTTTGATTGGTTTCTATATAAAAACCATTCATAGGATTGATTTTGATACGTTGGAGAATGAAACAATAATATTAGAGATCAATAACACCAAGTAATTATTTATTAAATCCGGTTTTGTTAAAACTAGTATGGACTAAACTTGTAAATTGGTCGTAAAATTAAAACGGAAACTTTTTTTGTTGGTCCCCCATGACAGTTTAACTACAGTCTATGAATGTTTTATGACCGTAATTTTGTTTTTTCGTCGACGATGATTAAAATCTGACGTTTTTATTTTAAGAGTACCAAGCCAAAAAGAAAAAGAAAATAACAACAACAAAAAGTAATATTCAACTTTTTACTCGTAAATTCCCCACCATAAATTAGGCTTGGGCATTTTATGGTAGGAATTTAGGAGTAAAAAGTTGAAGTGTAAAAACGAACCCCCACTTTAAAACTAAGCATTCTCACAAAATAAAAGCTTTTAGAATATACACATTGAAGTGAATATTAAAATAAATAAAGGAAATATATTTAGTATTGTAAAATAACGGGTGCAAAAAAATAAAAGATTTATTGCAAAAACACGGACTTGAAATGGGGGTTCAGTTTATTTTATGGTAGGAATTTACGAGCCATAGTCCTTTATTACCGATTTAGTCTATATATAAATGATTTTAACTATAAATCTCATTGATAAAATTACGCAATTCCTGGGTATAATGTGACGTAAGTAGTGACGTAATTTAGATAACAGTCACCGAATCTTCATTATAATAGGATAGAACTGTGAACTAAGTTGACTACGGCAACAAAAAAAATGAAGTTACTCCTTTTTTTTTACCGAGTAGGCTGGGTAGTGAATAAGCGACCTACTGAAAGAAAAATAAATAAGGGTAATAGAAAGAAAAAGAAGTTAAAATGTATTGATGACGAATTTAGTCTATCCCCAACCCTGCTCTCTGTGTGTGTGTGTGTGAGAGAGAGAGAGAGAGAGAGAGAGAGAGAGAAAGAGAGAGAGAGAGGGGGGAGTTCTAATGACCACGTGATAACTAATACCTCAAGTCCATAACAACCAAACCGCCACAATATATAAGTAAGTTAAGTGCCACGCTTTCTCGTGTCTTGTCTATATAAAGCTGTCCGCTGCTTCGACGTTACAATCTCACCAGTCAATCCCGATTTTGTTACAACTCGGACAGGGAAAGACCAGCAGACAGTATTTAAAAAAAGGCAAAAAAAAAAAGAAAGAAAAGAGACTAAAATAACAACAAAAGAATTACCCGGCTTTTTAAAAAAGCTGTATGTAAAACGAGGACATTTTTAAGAAAAAAACAGAGAGAAAAAAATTACTTACCTGATTTTAGAAACGTGAGTGTTTTTTTTTTTTTATTTATTAAAAAAATATCTATTTGTTTTTGTTTATTTTTTTTAAAAAATATTTGTTTTTATCTATTAAAAAAAAAATATTTAGGCACAAAAAATGCACCCTCTAATTTAAAAAAAAATCACTCTCCAGTTTAAAAAAAGCTCCCTGTTTTAAGTAATGTTAAATATTACATTGAATTAGAAATACTAATGAAATTAAATAAGAATACAAAAGATTGTAATTATTTTAATTTTATTCTAATTGATTTTAATATAAAATTATTTATAAGATTGCTTTTAATACATTTGAAAAAAAAACAATAATATTAGAAATCAATAAGCACTAAGTAATTATTTATTAAACACGGTTTTGTTAAAACCGGTATGCAACTTATTTTTAACATATACTAAACATTTATTTTCTTAATGATATATAACAGTACACATTGCAGGATTTTAAACATTAATAACAAGGGTTATTTTGAAGCGAATCTATCTCAGCTAGACTTTATGTTGTTGTTAATAAATAATATACCAATTAAGATTAAATAACGATTATTTAATAACCGTTGTGAGAATAACTAAGGAAATTCTAACTTTGATGGTGACGTAGTTTCGGTTACAGATAGACAGACACACCATCTCCATTATGATAGATATTAACTTTTTATTTTATTTTAGATATTATCCCCCCCTCCATTTATCGAATTTTTTTAATTTTTTTAATTTTTTTTTTTTTTTCGTTTTGTAAAAATCTAAAATTCAAAAAAAAAGTAAAGTTAGCGGAGTGGCAATTTGTCGGTATCAGCCGGACAGCGAGGGAGTCTATCCCCTTTACGCTAGTGCTAGACCAAGGAGATTGTTGTTGTTTTTTTGGGGGATGCGTCTGAAGTAGAGCGCCACACCTACCGTCAGCTCCCCACTCTACAACTAAAATCAGATTACCTAATCTGTGCTGGGGACCGGTATCGAACCAGGAACCTTACCGACTGAGCTAAACTGACCACTAAAATTTAAATATTTACACAAAATTCCCTTTGTTTGTGTACACGTGTTTGTAACTGTAGTGTAAACCAACCAAAACGGCACAGCGTAGCGATTTTTTTGTTTTGTTTTGTTTTGTTTTGTTTTTTTTTGTTTTTTAATACAATAGAGTAGGGATACCCATTTTTTCGTCTGCTTTTCATTTTAAAAACGAAATTAAAATTAATTAAATGGGTTATTTAAGGCCAAATCTTTTGTCTAAGTCGAAAATTAGTAACATAATGAGCATCAGTAAAAAAAAATTAAAAAAGTGAAATAATATTACAAATAATTTATTTTTAATACATTTAAAACTATTTTTCGGTCAATTTTGATCAAATAGGGCTTAATATGGCCGCCGTGAGTTGCCATAAAAGCCCGTGTTTACAAAATGAATTCAACACTCACGATTGAAAAAATATTACCCAAAATCATGGAATTATCCGATTTTAATGAAATTTTCAGTATTGATTTATCAATGAATGAATTTTATAATGCATCGGTTATTTTATTTCAAAACTTTCTGATTTAATTAGGTATTTCTGCTATGATAAATTGATATATATAGAATTCATTTTAAATATGAATATCATGATGTTAAGTTTAAAATGTCATATTGTTAGATTCTAAAAAATTTTTTTTTTTAAATAACTACTTTACTTTAGTATCAATCTCTAATTTTTTTGTCGAAAACTCTATTGAAAATTTAGAGCCCCCCCCCCCATTTAAACGGAACAAATATTGATGTATATATTTTTTTTCTTTTATAAGATAATAGCCAAATAAATAATTATCGAAATGAGTAAAAAAAAAATATTTCCAAAAATTAATTTTTTTAGTTTTTCTTTTCTTTTTTATTTTCCGATTTTCGGTACTTATTATTTTCGACCAGAGTAGTGTCCTTAAAAAATGTCTTCTATTCCCACCTCTATTGAATAGAGCAATACGTTTAAAAGCTCTTAGAGAATAAAGCAATTTCCAGTCCAATTTGCAACTGAATGATAAAACTTTGGGGTCTACATTCGCGCTCAAACGCCCTCTTTAAATCATCCTGATATAACTACGAATAGCTGATTCCGTTGGTTAATAACTAAGCTCGGTATAGTTATGGCACAAGGCCGGTAGTATGTGGCGCCCAGTGAGAATCGAACTCACCAACAATGGTCTGGGAGTCTAGCTTGCTAAACCAGTACACCACGTGAGGAGTCTACGCTGATTTGATTAGCAGCTGTTGCCATGTTCATGGGACACACACGCACACACACAGACACATACACACAAACACACACACACACTGACACATACAACACAAACACACGCACGCACGCACGCACGCACACTGACACATACACACACACACACACTGACACATACACTCACACACACACTCACACACTCACATATACACATACTCGCACACAACACTGACACATGCACACACACACACACATACACACTGACATATACACACACACATACACAAACACACTCACACACACACACACACACACACACACACAAATACACTCACACACACAAAACACCCCACACACACTGACACACACACTGTCACACACACGCGCACACTGTCACATACACACACCCAGACACCAGACATACACAGACATACATACACACACAGATATACCTCCGCCCCTAGGACACGCTCCTTCCACCACCATTGAATCTATTAAAATAGGGCCACCACTCAACTATTTATCAGTTTTTCATAAAGTAGTATTGATCGAAAATATACTGAGGCTTTGGGTCCGTCAAGTCGGAGGTAGTACGTGCCGGCTCTGTGGAGAAAATGTAGAACAAAACACGGGATGTTATAAATGGGTGGAAATTTATTGGTCGAGGTTCGAACATTTCGGTTTATAAAAGGAAACCTTCTTCAGGACAATGAAAATTAGTTAAGGAGAAAAAAGAAAAGAAAAGGGATTTATGTATTTATCAGAAGATAGATGTTTTGAATGCGTTGAGTTTGGGAAATGTGTAGAAAATGTGTATTTTTTTTTTACTACACATTCAAAACATCCAACATCTTTTAACTAAATAAATAAATCCTTTTTTTTTCTCCTACAAGCACCTATAATTTAATTTAGAATATATATATATATTATATATATATATATAATATAATGTGTGTGTGTTGTGTGTGCACCCTCGGGTGAAAATTATTTAAGTTTTAATGTAATAAAATATATTAAATTAGAAAGGCTAATGAAACTAAATAGAATACAATAAAAAGATTTGAATACTGAATCGAAAAATAGAGCAACTAACTGAAACTTACTCTTCCATAACTCCCGTCTTTCATTGCTAAATTTTCTTACAGTTATTTATTCTTGTTAATGGATTTCTTTTAAGATTTATCGCCCGAGATTTTTTTTGTTCATATTCATTAAGATAAAACCAAAACAATTAGAAATCAATAAATACTTAAGCAGATATTTATTAAAATCAAAATTTTTTATATCAATATGCAAATTAGCCTACCCGTTAACATTGTTAACTTTTATTTTGTTGTATATATAAATACACTTGCATGTTATTAATGTGTAGATTATTAAGTGTTATTAGCTTAAACAGTATTAATAATGTAAAAACAATTTTATTAATAATTGAGGTTTAGTTAAAAAAAATAAAATCAGGAGAATATGACGTAAATAACAAAGGGGATTGTGACTTGAGTAGTGATAGTTTCGGTTACAGACAAACAAACACACAATCTCCATTATAATAAGAAGATATGGCGCCGAACGTTTCATTCTTTAAATCGGCCTGATATAACGGAGATAAATATGAAATGTAAATTGCTAGAAATGTCAATATCATTATGGACCAGCTGTTACATGTTCACGGGTCGTTATATATATACGGGGGGAGGGGTGTCAAAAAGTAATGCATTTTGTTTTAGGACAGGTATAATTACCAACACAGAAATATGTATCATACATCAAAATGAAGTCGGTCCTCTGTGGATCACATCCTACTTCTCCGCATAGGTTATTAAAAAAGTAATACCATTTTGTTTAGGACAGGTATAATTACCAACACAGGAACATGTATCATAGATTAAAATGAAGCTGGTCTCTGTGGATCACATCCCTACTTCTCCACATAGGCGAGTCAAAAGGTAATATCATTTTGTTTAGGAACAGGTATAAATTACCAACACAGGAACATGTATCATACAACAAAACGAAGCTGGTCCTCTGTGGATCACATTCCTACTTCTCCACATAGGTTATTCAAAAGTAAAGCCATTTTGTTTAGGACAGGTATAAATTACCAACACAGGAACATGTATCATACATCAAAATGAAGCTGGTCCTCTGTGGATCGCATCTCTACTACTCCACACTGGCGAGTCAAAAAGTAATGTCATTTTGTTTAGGACAGGTATAATTACCAGCACATGAACATGTATCATACATCAAAATGAAGCTGGTCTTCTGTGGATCACATCCCTACTTCTCCACATAGGCGAATAAAAAAGTAATGCCATTTTGTTTATGACAGGTATAATTACCAACACAGGAACATGTATCATACACAAAAATGACACTGGTCCACTGTGGATCACTTCTCTACTTGACTCTACATATTCACCGTTTCTCTCAATAGCAATATTCCACCTTTGAATGAGAGCATGTATCCCTGCCCCGTAAATTATGTTGACTGTCCTTTGAGCCACTTCTTCACTACAGATTTCACTTCCTAGTCACTGGAATAATGTTTGCTCTGAAACCCTCTTTCATGGAGCCGAAGAGGGGCAAACATTATTCCGGTGACGAAAGAAGTATATTAATTTTATATTAATTTTCACTCCGAAATATAACACTAGAGCTTATTTCTTTTGGCAGGGGGGGGGGGGCGTACTTATTCTTCATATATCGAAAAAAAAAACGGTGTGATTGTGAAGAATGCTTATTTCTTTCGTCTGTCTGCCGCTCTCAACTAGGGCTTATTCTAAGGGGAGGGCTTATATCAAAATGATCCTGAAAAATCAAGCTAGGTCTTATTTTACAGGTAGGTCTTATTTTCGGGGAAACATGGTAAGTCAACACCGAGATAAAAGAGTTAATATTGTCCGTAAAATATTCAAACGATCATCAGTATGCTAAAGCTGAGCGAATCAACTTTTTATCTCCTAAAGGCTTTTTTTTTACTGTTTAGTTTAATGACACGAAAGATATACTAAATTATTATTACTTTTAGGGTTGGTTTATGTTTGGAAAAAATCAATTTTAATGGGTTGTAATTAGTTATAATTTGCAATTAAGTAAAAAAACTGACCCAGTCCCTTATTTTACATTCTTGCCTATCACTTTCCTCTCCTCTATGTATCTCTTGATTACCCCCTCGTTATATATGTTAGTTTCGCTGGGAGAAAAGAGGAGAGAGGGAGAAAGAGAGAGAGAGAGAGAGAATGGGGTAATTTGAAATGTATTTCTATGTTAGATTTCATAAGCAGCAATCTGTTGCTTAAATTGGGTCAAACCTTCCCTTTCTTAGAAATCTTTGTAAAATGATTTTAATATTTTGTCTAGCCGTATTTATTTATTTGTTTATTTTTTAAATTCAATTCGCTTTTCCTAATCTCGATTATCTACCCAGAGCTCAATGGGTGACCCAACGAGCCACGTTTTGTCTTGTAAATATCTATTTTTACTTTGGCTGATTTACTTAACAAATATGTTGAAATAAAAAAAATAACAAACTAAAAAGGGAAACCGCAAAATTCAAAAACCACTTAAAGAGAAACAACCACTTGTTTTATCAGAAGGAATTTCTTTTCTTTCTTTTCTTCTTTCTCTTCAAACAATTCAATTATTTTATATAAAGAGGGGCTTTTTTTAATCGCTAAGAATTTGCGAATGTTTTGAATGATTTTTTCTAAAACGTTTTCGGGTAATACAGGACTAAATTCCTACCATAAAATAAACTGAACCCCCCATTTTATGTCCGTGTTTTTTGCAATAAATCTTTTTATTTTTCTTTCACCCGTTATTTTACAATACAAAATATATTTCCTTTATTTATTTTAATATTCACTTCAATGTGTACATCCTAAAAGCTTTTATTTCGTGAAAAATGCTTAGTTTTAAAGTGGGGGTTTCGTTTTTACACTTCAACTTTTTACTCGTAAACTCTACCATAAAATGCCCAAGCCTAATTTTATGGCAGGAATTTACGAGTAAAAAAGTTGAATATTACCTTTTGTTGTTGTTATTTCTTTTCTTTTTGGCTTTTGCTACTCTAAAATAAAAACGTCAGATTTTAATCATCGTCGACGAAAAAAAAATTACGGTCACAAAAAGGAGGGTCCAATTTATGTCTAAATTGTAAAACGAGCCCCCATTTTAAAACTAAACCTTCTCACAAAATAAAACTTTTAGAATATACACATTGAAATGAATATTAAAATAAATAAATAAAATATATTTTGTATTGTAAAATAACGGGCGCAAGAAAAATAAACATTTATTGCAAAAACACGAACATTAAATGGGGGTTCAGTTTATGGTAGGAATTTACGAGCAAATAGTTCTTTATTACCCGTTTTCGTACGTAATACAATTTTTAATACAGTTTTTAATTGCTTCATGAGCAATGTAACATTGTAATTTATTTATTTCAATTTTTGTACATGACAACAATTCAAATCCAGTTCTTAATTGCTTGTTTGAATTAAAAGAAATGTATTCGTTTAATTTATTTTCTTTTTTACTTCTAAAAATGTAACCGACAAAAAGAAGCCGAGGATTGAAAATTCAAATTCTTCTATTTTTGCTTAACTTCAATTCCTCTAGCAAGACCTGTGGATATACCACAATATGATAGATCAATTTATTACAACCTTTGATATGTTTATTTAAGAGCTATTGCCAAATATTTCAATGTGTAAAAAGTATCATAATCTTGACGAACAGGACCTGTGAATATACCACAATATGATAGATTAATTATTACAACCTTTGATATGTTTATTTAAGAGCTATTGCCAAATATTTCAATGTGTAAAAAGTATCATAATCTTGACGAACAGGACCTGTGGATATACCAACATATGATAGATTAATTATTACAAACCTTTGATATGTTTATTTAAGAGCTATTGCCAAATAGTTCAATGTGTAAAAAGTATAATAATCTTAATTTAAACTCTCTCTCTCTCTCTCTCTCTCTCTCTCTCTCTCTCTCTCTCTCTCTCTCTTCTTTCTTTGCTTCTTTTCATCTTTTTATTATGTTCGATTGAAACTGATTAGCGTTATCGCTTCTGTGCGCTCAACCCCTCTCTCTATCTTTCCCTACTCTCTTTCTTTCTTTTTTTAAAATAATATTTTTTCTGCGTAGCAATGTTCTTTATCTATAATAAAAACAGATTGATCCATTATTTAGCTGAGGTAACGACACTCATAAGAAATAAGAATTCGGCAGATAAGCAACACCAGATAATCAGGATTTGCATTTTTTTCCAATTTTTTTTTTTTTTTGACGGTCTCATTTTTAATCAGAGGGTG
>CM042164.1:4786837-4844337 GCA_023376005.1 Doryteuthis pealeii | reverse complement strand
AGATAAAGAACATTGCTACGCAGAAAAATATTATTTTAAAAAGAAAGAAAGAGAGTAGGGAAAGATAGAGAGAGGGGTTGAGCGCACAGAAGCGATAACGCTAATCAGTTTCAATCGAACATAATAAAAAGATGAAAAGAGCAAAGAAAGAAGAGAGAGAGAGAAGAGAGAGAGAGAGAGAGAGAGAGAGAGAGAGAGAGAGTTAAATTAAGATTATTATACTTTTTACACATTGAACTATTTGGCAATAGCTCTTAAATAAACATATCAAAGGTTGTAATAATTAATCTATCATATTGTGGTATATCCACAGGTCCTGTTCGTCAAGATTATGATACTTTTTACACATTGAAATATTTGGCAATAGCTCTTAAATAAACATATCAAAGGTTGTAATAATTAATCTATCATATTGTGGTATATTCACAGGTCCTGTTCGTCAAGATTATGATACTTTTTACACATTGAAATATTTGGCAATAGCTCTTAAATAAACATATCAAAGGTTGTAATAATTGATCTATCATATTGTGGTATATCCACAGGTCTTGCTAGAGGAAATTGAAGTTTAAGCAAAAATAGAAGAATTTGAATTTTCAATCCTCGGCTTCTTTTTGTCGTTACATTTTTAGAAGTAAAAAAGGAAAATAAATTAAACGAATACATTTCTTTTAATTCAACAAGCAATTAAGAACTGGATTTGAATTGTTGTCATGTACAAAAAATTGAAATAAATAAATTACAATGTTACATTGCTCATGAAGCAATTAAAAACTGTATTAAAAATTGTATTACGTACGAAAACGGGTAATAAAGAACTATTTGCTCGTAAATTCCTACCATAAACTGAACCCCCATTTAATGTTCGTGTTTTTGCAATAAATGTTTATTTTTCTTGCGCCCGTTATTTTACAATACAAAATATATTTTATTTATTTATTTTAATATTCATTTCAATGTGTATATTCTAAAAGTTTTTATTTTGTGAGAAGGTTTAGTTTTAAAATGGGGGCTCGTTTTACAATTTAGACATAAATTGGACCCTCCTTTTGTGACCGTAATTTTGTTTTTTCGTCGACGATGATTAAAATCTGACGTTTTTATTTTAGAGTAGCAAAGCCAAAAAGAAAAGAAATAACAACAACAAAAGGTAATATTCAACTTTTTACTCGTAAATTCCTGCCATAAAATTAGGCTTGGGCATTTTATGGTAGGAGTTTACGAGTAAAAAGTTGAAGTGTAAAAACGAACCCCCACTTTAAAACTAAGCATTTTCACGAAATAAAAGCTTTTAGGATGTACACATTGAAGTGAATATTAAAATAAATAAAGGAAATATATTTTGTATTGTAAAATAACGGGTGAAAGAAAAATAAAAGATTTATTGCAAAAACACGGACATAAAATGGGGGTTCAGTTTATTTTATGGTAGGAATTTAGTCCTGTTTACCCGAAAACGTTTTAGAAAAAATCATTCAAAACATTCGCAAATTCTTAGCGATTAAAAAAAGCCCCTCTTTATATAAAATAATTGAATTGTTTGAAGAGAAAGAAGAAAAGAAAGAAAAGAAATTCCTTCTGATAAACAAGTGGTTGTTTCTCTTAAGTGGTTTTGAATTTTGCGGTTTTCCCTTTTTAGTTTGTTTATTTTTTTTATTTCAACATATTTGTTAAGTAAATCAGCCAAAGTAAAAATAGATATTTACAAGACAAAACGTGGCTCGTTGGGTCACCCATTGAGCTCTGGGTAGATAATCGAGATTAGGGAAAAGCGAATTGAATTTTAAAAAATAAACAAATAAATAAATACGGCTAGACAAAATATTAAAATCATTTTACAAGATTTCTAAGAAAGGGAAGGTTTGACCCAATTTAAGCAACAGATTGCTGCTTATGAAATCTAACATAGAAATACATTTCAAATTACCCCATTCTCTCTCTCTCTCTCTCTTTCTCCCTCTCTCCTCTTTTCTCCCAGCGAAACTAACATATATAACGAGGGGGTAATCAAGAGATACATAGAGGAGAGGAAAGTGATAGGCAGAATGTAAAATAAGGGACTGGTCAGTTTTTTTACTTAATTGCAAATTATAACTAATTACAACCCATTAAAATTGATTTTTTCCAAACATAACCAACCCTAAAAGTAAGTAATAATTTAGTATATCTTTCGTGTCATTAAACTAAACAGTAAAAAAAAAGCCTTTAGGAGATAAAAGTTGATTCGCTCAGCTTTAGCATACTGATGATCGTTTGAATATTTTACGGACAATATTAACTCTTTTATCTCGGTGTTGACTTACCATGTTTCCCCGAAAATAAGACCTACCTGTAAAATAAGACCTAGCTTGATTTTTCAGGATCATTTTGATATAAGCCCTCCCCTTAGAATAAGCCCTAGTTGAGAGCGGCAGACAGACGAAAGAAATAAGCATTCTTCACAATCACACCGTTTTTTTTTCGATATATGAAGAATAAGTACGCCCCCCCCCCTGCCAAAAGAAATAAGCTCTAGTGTTATATTTCGGAGTGAAAATTAATATAAATTAATATACTTCTTCGTCACCGGAATAATGTTTGCCCCTCTTCGGCTCCATGAAAGAGGGTTTCAGAGGCAAACATTATTCCAGTGACTAGGAAGTGAAATCTGTAGTGAAGAAGTGGCTCAAAGGACAGTCAACATAATTTTACGGGGCAGGGATACATGCTCTCATTCAAAGGTGGAATATTGCTATTGAGAGAAACGGTGAATATGTAGAGTCAAGTAGAGAAGTGATCCACAGTGGACCAGTGTCATTTTTGTGTATGATACATGTTCCTGTGTTGGTAATTATACCTGTCATAAACAAAATGGCATTACTTTTTTATTCGCCTATGTGGAGAAGTAGGGATGTGATCCACAGAAGACCAGCTTCATTTTGATGTATGATACATGTTCATGTGCTGGTAATTATACCTGTCCTAAACAAAATGACATTACTTTTTGACTCGCCAGTGTGGAGTAGTAGAGATGCGATCCACAGAGGACCAGCTTCATTTTGATGTATGATACATGTTCCTGTGTTGGTAATTATACCTGTCCTAAACAAAATGGCTTTACTTTTTGAATAACCTATGTGGAGAAGTAGGAATGTGATCCACAGAGGACCAGCTTCGTTTTGTTGTATGATACATGTTCCTGTGTTGGTAATTATACCTGTCCTAAACAAAATGATATTACCTTTTGACTCGCCTATGTGGAGAAGTAGGGATGTGATCCACAGAGGACCAGCTTCATTTTAATCTATGATACATGTTCCTGTGTTGGTAATTATACCTGTCCTAAACAAAATGGTATTACTTTTTTAATAACCTATGCGGAGAAGTAGGGATGTGATCCACAGAGGACCGACTTCATTTTGATGTATGATACATATTTCTGTGTTGGTAATTATACCTGTCCTAAACAAAATGGCATTACTTTTTGACACCCCTCCCCCCGTATATATATAACGACCCGTGAACATGTAACAGCTGGTCCATAATGATATTGACATTTCTAGCAATTTACATTTCATATTTATCTCCGTTATATCAGGCCGATTTAAAGAATGAAACGTTCGGCGCCATATCTTCTTATTATAATGGAGATTGTGTGTTTGTTTGTCTGTAACCGAAACTATCACTACTCAAGTCACAATCCCCTTTGTTATTTACGTCATATTCTCCTTGATTTTATTTTTTTTAACTAAACCTCAATTATTAATAAAATTGTTTTACATTATTAATACTGTTAAGCATAATAACACTTAATAATCTACACATTAATAACATGCAAGTGTATTTATATATACAACAAAATAAAAGTTAACAATGTTAACGGGTAGGCTAATTTGCATATTGATATAAAAAATTTGATTTTTAATAAATATCTGCTTAGTATTATTGATTTCTAATTGTTTGGTTTTATCTTAATGAATATGAACAAAAAATCTCGGGGATAAATCTTAAAAGAAATCCATTAACAAGAATAAATAACTGTAAGAAAATTTAGCAATGAAAGACGGGAGTTATGGAAGAGTAAGTTTCAGTTAGTTGCTCTATTTTTCGATCAGTTTCAAATCTTTTTATTTGTATTCTTATTTAGTTTCATTAGCCTTTCTAATTTAATATATTTTATTACATTAAAACTTAAATAATTTCACCCGAGGGTGCACACACACACACACACATATATATATATATATATATATATATATATATATATTCTAAATTAAATTATAGGTGCTTGTAGGAGAAAAAAAGGATTTATTTATTTAGTTAAAAGATGTTGGATGTTTTGAATGTGTAGTAAAAAAAAATACACATTTTCTACACATTTCCCAAACTCAACGCATTCAAAACATCTATCTTCTGATAAATACATAAATCCCTTTTCTTTTTCTTTTTTCTCCTTAACTAATTTCATTGTCCTGAAGAAGGTTTCCTTTATAAACCGAAATGTTCGAACCTCGACCAATAAATTTCCACCCATTATAACATCCCGTGTTTGTTCTACATTTTCTCCACAGAGCCGGCACGTACTACCTCCGACTTGACGGACCCAAAGCCTCAGTATATTTTCGATCAATACTACTTTATGAAAACTGATAAATAGTTGAGTGGTGGCCCTATTTAATAGATTCAATGGTGGTGGAAGGGAGCGTGTCCTAGGGGCGGAGGTATATCTGTGTGTGTATGTATGTCTGTGTATGTCTGTGTCTGGGTGTGTGTATGTGACAGTGTGCGCGTGTGTGTGACAGTGTGTGTGTCAGTGTGTGTGGGTGTGTTTGTGTGTGTGAGTGTATTTGTGTGTGTGTGTGTGTGTGTGTGTGTGTGAGTGTGTTGTGTATGTGTGTGTGTATATGTCAGTGTGTATGTGTGTGTGTGTGTGCATGTGTCAGTGTGTGTGTGCGAGTATGTGTATATGTGAGTGTGTGAGTGTGTGTGTGAGTGTATGTGTCAGTGTGTGTGTGTGTGTATGTGTCAGTGTGCGTGCGTGCGTGCGTGCGTGTGTTTGTGTGTATGTGTCAGTGTGTGTGTGTGTTTGTGTGTATGTGTCTGTGTGTGTGCGTGTGTGTCCCATGAACATGCAACAGCTGCTAATCAAATCAGCGTAGACTCCTCACGTGGTGTACTGGTTAGCAAGCTAGACTCCCAGACCATTGTTGGTGAGTTCGATTCTCACTGGGCGCCACATACTACCGGCCTTGTGCCATAACTATACCGAGCTTAGTTATTAACCAACGGAATCAGTATTCGTAGTTATATCAGGATGATTTAAAGAGGGTCGTTGAGCGCGAATGTAGACCCCAAAGTTTTATCATTCAGTTGCAAATTGGACTGGAAATTGCTTTATTCTCTAAGAGCTTTTTAAACGTATTGCTCTATTCAATAGAGGTGGAATAGAAGACATTTTTTAAGGACACTACTCTGGTCGAAAATAATAAGTACCGAAAATCGGAAAATAAAAAAGAAAAGAAAAACTAAAAAAATTAATTTTTGGAAATATTTTTTTTTTACTCATTTCGATAATTATTTATTTGGCTATTATCTTATAAAAGAAAAAAAATATATATACATCAATATTTGTTCCGTTTAAAGGGTGGGGTGGGGGCTCTAAATTTTCAATAGAGTTTTCGACAAAAAAATATTAGAGATTGATACTAAAGTAAAGTAGTTATTTAAAAAAAAATGTTTTTAGAATCTAACAATATGACATTTTAAACTTAACATCATGATATTCATATTTAAAATGAATTCTATATATATCAATTTATCATAGCAGAAATACCTAATTAAATCAGAAAGTTTTGAAATAAAATAACCGATGCATTATAAAATTCATTCATTGATAAATCAATACTGAAAATTTCATTAAAATCGGATAATTCCATGATTTTGGGTAATATTTTTTCAATCGTGAGTGTTGAATTCATTTTGTAAACACGGGCTTTATGGCAACTCACGGCGGCCATATTAAGCCCTATTTGATCAAAATTGACCGAAAAATAGTTTTAAATGTATTAAAAATAAATTATTTGTAATATTATTTCACTTTTTTAATTTTTTTTACTGATGCTCATTATGTTACTAATTTTCGACTTAGACAAAGATTTGGCCTTAAATAACCCATTTAATTAATTTTAATTCGTTTTTAAAATGAAAAGCAGACGAAAAAATGGGTATCCCTACTCTATTGTATTAAAAAACAAAAACAAAACAAAACAAAACAAAACAAAACAAAAAAAATCGCTACGCTGTGCCGTTTTTGGTTGGTTTACACTACAGTTACAAACACGTGTACACAAACAAAGGGAATTTGTGTAAATATTTAAATTTTAGTGGTCAGTTTAGCTCAGTCGGTAAGGTTCCTGGTTCGATACCGGTCCCCAGCACAGATTAGGTAATCTGATTTTAGTTGTAGAGTGGGGAGCTGACGGTAGGTGTGGCGCTCTACTTCAGACGCATCCCCCAAAAAAACAACAACAATCTCCTTGGTCTAGCACTAGCGTAAAGGGGATAGACTCCCTCGCTGTCCGGCTGATACCGACAATATGCCACTCCGCTAACTTTACTTTTTTTTTTGAATTTTAGATTTTACAAAACGAAAAAAAAAAAAAATTAATTAAAAAAATTAAAAATTCGATAAATGGAGGGGGGGGATAATATCTAAAATAAAATAAAAAGTTAATATCTTATCATAATGGAGATGGTGTGTCTGTCTATCTGTAACCGAAACTACGTCACCATCAAAGTTAGAATTTCCTTAGTTATTCTCACAACGGTTATTAAATAATCGTTATTTAATCTTAATTGGTATATTATTTATTAACAACAACATAAAGTCTAGCTGAGATAGATTCGCTTCAAAATAACCCTTGTTATTAATGTTTAAAATCCTGCAATGTGTACTGTTATATATCATTAAGAAATAAATGTTTAGTATATGTTAAAAATAAGTTGCATACCGGTTTTAACAAAACCGTGTTTAATAAATAATTACTTAGTGTTATTGATTTCTAATATTATTGTTTTGTTTTCAAATGTATTAAAAGCAATCTTATAAATAATTTTATATTAAAATCAATTAGAATAAAATTAAAATAATTACAATCTTTTTGTATTCTTATTTAATTTCATTAGTATTTCTAATTCAATGTAATATTTAAACATTACTTATAAACGGAGGGAGCTTTTTTTTAAACTGGAGAGTGATTTTTTTTTTAAATTAGAGGGTGCATTTTTTGTGCTAAATATTTTTTTTTTAATAGATAAAAACAAATATTTTTTAAAAAAAATAAACAAAAACAAATAGATATTTTTTTAAATAAATAAAAAACAAAAACACTCACGTTTCTAAAATCAGGTAAGTAATTTTTTCTCTCTGTTTTTTTCTTAAAAATGTCCTCGTTTTACATACAGCTTTTTTTAAAAAGCCGGGTAATTCTTTTGTTGTTATTTTTAGTCTCTTTCTTTCTTTTTTTTTTTTTGCCTTTTTTTAAATACTGTCTGCTGGTCTTTCCCTGTCCGAGTGTAACAAAATCGGGGATTGACTGGTGAGATTGTAACGTCGAAGCAGCGGACAGCTTTATATAGACAAGACGACGAGAAAGCGTGGCACTTAACTTACTTATATATTGTGGGCGGTTTGGTTGTTATGGACTTGAGGTATTAGTTATCACGTGGTCATTAGAACTCCCCCCTCTCTCTCTCTCTTTCTCTCTCTCTCTCTCTCTCTCTCTCTCTCTCTCACACACACACACACAGAGAGCAGGGTTGGGGGATAGACTAAATTCGTCATCAATACATTTTAACTTCTTTTTCTTTCTATTCACCCTTATTTATTTTTTCTTCAGTAGGTCGCTTATTCACTACCCAGCCTACTCGGTAAAAAAAAAGGAGTAACTTCATTTTTTTTTGTTGCCGTAGTCAACTTAGTTCACAGTTCTATCCTATTATAATGAAGATTCGGTGACTGTTATCTAAATTACGTCACTACTTACGTCACATTATACCCAGGAATTGCGTAATTTTATCAATGAGATTTATAGTTAAAATCATTTATATATAGACTAAATCGGTAATAAAGGACTATTTGCTCGTAAATTCCTACCATAAAATAAACTGAACCCCCATTTCAAGTCCGTGTTTTTGCAATAAATCTTTTATTTTTCTTGCACCGTTATTTTACAATACTAAATATATTTCCTTTATTTATTTTAATATTCACTTCAATGTGTATATTCTAAAAGCTTTTATTTTGTGAGAATGCTTAGTTTTAAAGTGGGGGTTCGTTTTTACACTTCAACTTTTTACTCCTAAATTCCTACCATAAAATGCCCAAGCCTAATTTTATGGTGGGAATTTACGAGTAAAAAGTTGAATATTACTTTTTGTTGTTGTTATTTCTTTTCTTTTTGGCTTTGGTACTCTAAAATAAAAACGTCAGATTTTAATCATCGTCGACGAAAAAACAAAATTACGGTCATAAAACATTCATAGACTGTAGTTAAACTGTCATGGGGGACCAACAAAAAAGTTTCCGTTTTAATTTTACGACCAATTTACAAGTTTAGTCCATACTAGTTTTAACAAAACCGGATTTAATAAATAATTACTTGGTGTTATTGATCTCTAATATTATTGTTTCATTCTCCAACGTATCAAAATCAATCCTATGAATGGTTTTATATAGAAACCAATCAAAATATACTTAAAATAAGTGAAATCTTTTTATATGTGTTCTTATTTAATTTCGTTAGTTTTTCTAATTTGATATATTTCATTTCATCAAAAATTAAATACTTACGCCCAGAGGGACTATTTTCTTCCTAGTAGTACTAGTAAGAAATGAAGTAAAAAAGAAAAGAAAAAACTGTCTCCATTCCGTGGTTGGGGGATGAGTGTACGAACTACTTGCTTAGAAAATCAGCATTGTAAATCTTTACTGATACCAAGGCTCGAACACCGACTTCCCAATTGGTCTATTTGTTTAACGGCATATATGTGTAGGTACGAGGCGTAACTATTCGCGTCGTAGAAAATGGACACTACGAAACGAGTTCAAATCCTGGACGAGGCTGTTTGCATTCCACATAGAGCTAATAAGTAAAGAAAAGTTAGTGAAATGGCCTATTGTCGGTATCAGCTGGACAGCGAGGAAGTCTATCCCCTATTCGCTAGCGCTAGATCAGGGAGATTTAAAAAAGGCTTTGGGGCTTGCATAAGGGCAATAGGGTTGGTACAATCATACAGGTACTAGGGCTTGACGTGACCATCCGATTGATCGGAGGGAGCCTCTCCAACCACCCGTCTAGACTAAGTAAGGGACAAAGCTCAGACACCATGGTTCCGTTCTTAAGTATCACGGGACGCCACCCACGGCCAACCAGTGGCCCCATGGGGGGGGATTTTACCTTCTGTAGAGGTATAGTCGGTGTATTCCTCAACCCCTGTCGAGAAGGCGATGTGAACTACAAACGTAGGATATTCAAAATATACGCACCTACTAAAGTGCCGTTTTTTTTTATTCCTCCCTAAATATCAGATAAAATAAATTTTCGATATTCAAAAAATTATATAAAGTTATAAAAGTATGGGAAATTTTATCGACTCTTTTCATCTCTCTCTCTCTCTCTCTCTATATATATATATATATATATATATATATATATGAAAGTACGTAAATAAACATTGTGTTTATTTGATATGGCTTTTAGCCGACAATTTTTGTAGGATATGTGCTCAATTAAAGTCATACCTAATTTTTGAAAGCCCGCCTAAATTCATTAATTATTAACTAATTAATTTTCAAAAATTAGGTATGACTTCAATTGAGCACATATCCTCCAAATATATATATATATATATATATATATATATATATATATATATATATATATATAAGTAATTGGTAATTTGCTTGAAGCATTGTTAAGTATGTTATAATATATTAATGATTTGAAGGCAATTACAATGCGTATAAAAAATAAAAACAAGAAGATGTTATTTTTGTCTTATCGTTAAAGTATAGACTTTATATATATATATATATATATATATATATATATATATATATATATATATATATATATATATCAGTCTGTTTATATCTATCTGTCTATCTATATATCCTGCTAACTAGCACAGTCTGCCTATATCTATCTATCTATCTATCTATATCTATCTATCTCAGTCTGTTCATCTCTCTCCCCCTCTCTCCCTTTCCTCACCCGCCCCCTCTCTCTCTGTTTCTATTTATTTATCTATCTATCTCAGTCTGTTCATCTCTCTCCCTCCCCCTCTCCATTTCCTCCCCCTCTCCTTTCTCTCTCTCTCTCTCTCTTCTCTCTATTTATTTATCTATCTATCTCAGTCTGTTCATCTCTCTCCCTCTCCATTCTCCCCTCTCTCTCTCTATCTATCTATCTATTTATCTATCTATCTATCTCAGTCTGTTCATCTCTCTCCCTCCCCCTCTCCATTCCCTCTCCTTCTCTCTCTCTCTCTCTCTCTCTCTATCTATCTATCTATCTATCTCAGTCTGTTCATCTCTCTCCCTCCCCCTCTCCATTCCCCTCTCTCCCTTTCTCTCTCTCTCTCTCTCTCTATCTATCTATTTATCTATCTATCTATCTCAGTCTGTTCATCTCTCTCTCCCTCCCCCCGTCTTTATCACTGTTCATCTTCCCCCACTCTCTCTCCCCCTCTCTCTCTCTCTCTATCTATCTATTTATTTATCTATCTATCTCAGTCTATTCATCTCTCCCTCCCTCTCCCTTTCTCTTCTCTCTCTTCTCTCTCTCTGTCTATCTATCTATCTATCTATCTATTTATCTATCTATCTATCTATCTCAGTCTGTTCATCTCTTTCCCCTCCCCGTCTTTATCGCTGTTCATCTCCTCTTACTCTCTCTCTCCCTCCTCTCTCTCTCTCTCTCTCTCTATCTATCTATCTATCTATCTATCTATCTACACCCGAACAGATAATCAGGTTACTGAACGATATAACTTGATGACTAAAGACATTTATTATATGTCGCTTTTTCCCTATTTTTTTAATGATAGTTACTCATCCCTTTTCACATCAATATTGTCGCTGTGTTTCATTTCCTGGTTACAATCTCCAAGTTAAATACACATCCAATGTCAACCACCTACCACCCACCCCGCCCCAACAACAACAACAACAACAACAACAACACGAGATAAACATTACTTGATACTCACCAAAAGTCATTATTTTTCTTTTTATCTCTCAGCTGACAATTTGTGGGAAAAATCGGAAGTAAAACGTATACACAGGCTGTTTCAGAAAAAAAAAAAAATGATATCTTGTAATCTAATAAGTTGATCAATTGATTTGTTGAAAAAAAAGCGTTTGTAGAAACAATACTTTTAATATCTTATATCATTTGAGATGGGAAGCACGTGGTGTAATGGTTAAAGTCATGGGAAATGGACACGTCGCCCCGCGTTCAAATCCTGGATGTGGCATTTGCATTTCACTTAGCGCTAATACTCTTGGGAAAGGTATGAATCCTACTCTCCCTCCAGCTATGGATAAATAGTCGGGCAGACTGGACTCTTTAACCTTGGTTAGGCAACCGGTCTAGGAGAAGGAAAACTCTGAATTCAAACCTGTTGAACTCCGCTTAAGAAATTGACCTTGTGTCACATCCTGCTCGTGCGGAGGGGTTGGTAACTACATATATACATACAGTCGCTACACTGTTAAAAATTGAGATCATTTGAACGAGAATTGGTCCAGTTATTAGATGAAAAATATCAATTTTTTTCTAAAAACACCCTGTACATCTCAAATGATATAACTACATATATACATACTAGCAAATATATGCACCCTCCGGGTGCAAGTATTTAAGTTTTAATGTAATGAAATATCGTATTAAATTAGAGGCAGACAAAAAGATATGTAACAGAGTGGGGGTATAATTGAAAAATAGAAATGAAACTTACTCTTCCATCACTCCCGTCTTTCATTGCTGAATTTTACTTATTTAACTATTTAGTTAAATTAGGAAATAAAGAATAAAATGACAGTTATTTTTTCTTGTTAATGGATTTCATTTAAGATTCATGGAAGAGATTTTTGCTTATATTCATTAAAATAAAACCAAACAGTTAAAAATCAATAATACTAAGCACGTATTTATTAAAATCACATTTTTAATATCAATATGCAAATTAGCCTTTCCGTTCACACTGTAAACCGCTATTTTTTGTATATATAAATACAATTGCATGTTATTTGTATGTAGATATGGACAACACTATTAAAAGGGTGAAGAAATTTTATTAATAATTGAGGTTTAAATTAAATATAAATAAAATCATGGAAAATGTGATGTAAATAACTATGTTAATTGTGACTCGATTAGTAATATAGTTTCGGTTACAGACAGAAAAACACACAATCTCCATTATAATAAGATAACATTTGAGATGTACAGGGTGTTTTAGAAAATAATTGATATTTTTTAATCTAAAAACTCGACCAATTCTCGTTCAAATGATCTCAATTTTTAACAGTGTATCGATTGTCTGCCCCTGCAGGGATGGACCTGTTCCCAAAAGGGTTATCTTACCTTGCCGCCAGGGTTTCGCCAATAGGTGACACTACTAGCTGGGTATCTAAAAAGGTTCCCGAGTCCGACAAGAAATACCTGAAGAAGGCCGGAGGGCATATCGGCCGAAACGTTGTACACATAACAACGAAGATGGGGACAATAGTCCTA
This sequence comes from Doryteuthis pealeii, assembly GCA_023376005.1. Taxonomy (NCBI): domain Eukaryota; kingdom Metazoa; phylum Mollusca; class Cephalopoda; order Myopsida; family Loliginidae; genus Doryteuthis; species Doryteuthis pealeii. The sequence continues at coordinate 4,831,558 of CM042164.1, read as the reverse complement.
ATAACGCAGATAATTCAAAATTCTATATTTAATACTTTTCTTTTCCAGTGAATGTTATTTCTTTATCTGAAAGGTAAAAACAAATGAAACAGATCCTCACACAAAGAACACAACACACAAAAGAAAAGAAAACTGATCATCACACGAGACGGGCCATAAACACAAACAAAAAACAACAGATGTTTAAAGTGTGTAACAGCAGATATTACAGTTAGCTTTTTTTGTTGTTGTTTTTTTATTAAAGGGTTTCAATGAACAGACTGGTTTTATGATCCGGGGAGTATACGATGCTGACAAAAATGCTGACAAAATACGGAGGGGGGTGTGCGAAGAGACAAAAATAGTTTTACAATTATTTTTGGTACGTGCTAGTAATTATTTGAGAGTGTTTCAGTAAAATTGATATCATTTCATAATGTAATAACTTGATAAATTCTCGTTTAAATGATCTCAAATTTGAACAACATATTTAGAAACAACACTACTAAAATGTGATACGATTTAAAATTGACATGGTGTTTAAGAAAATTTGATATCATTTCATAATTTAATAACTTGACCAATTCTCGTTTAAATGATCTCAAATTTGAACAACATATTTAGAAACAACACTACTAAAATGTGATACGATTTAAGATTACATGGTGTTTTAGAAAATTTGATATCATTTCATAATTTAATAACTTGATCAATTCTCGTTTAAATGATCTCAAATTTGAACAACATATTTAGAAACAACACTACTAAAATGTGATACGATTTAAAATTGACATGGTGTTTAAGAAAATTTGATATCATTTCATAATGTAATAAGTTGATCAATTCTCGTTTAAATGATCTCAAATTTGAACAACATATTTATTAGGAACAACACTACTAAAATGTGATCCGATTTAAAATTGACATGGTGTTTAAGAAAATTTGATATCATTTCATAATATGATAACTTGATCAATTCTCGTTTAAGTGATCTCAAATTTGAACAACATATATGGGAACAACTCATAATTCGATGTTTGATATTCAAAAGACTTTTTTGTTCAGTAAATGGCATTTGTATCACGTTCAAGCTTCACAGCTTTTTCAGTTCTTTGGCAAAACTTTCTTCTTCTTTTCATTATTATTTATACAATTACAAATGATATTCGGAGTAATACAGTTTCTATTGCAATATTGGTAGGTACCACCAATTTTTTCGCTCATTTTCATTATTTAAAGTTATCAGAACTAAGTTTCCGTTTCAAATTTTTTATTTTTTACTCCTTTAATAAATTTAATTTATTTTTTACTCCTTTAATAAATTTGATGATTTTACTTTATTTATGATACAAACTCTCTGATATTAAATCTTCAACTCCCTTCCCCTCAGGCAATATTTATTTTACGTCGCCCAGAGGGCGTTTTTTTTTTTTAAATTTTGCTAGTATTTTTAAACAAGTTAATGGCGATAAATCTACAGTAGTTTTTATTATTTTTCTTTTTAAATAGTAGCACTAGTATTTCCGGGAAAAGATTAATATTATTTTTTTTTTTTTTTTAAATTTAAAAAAAAATTTTTTTTTTTTTTTAAAATTTTCTGTTATTTTTAACCAAATGAGGAAACGAATTTCTGTGGACAGGAAAGGAAAAAAGGAAACATGCTCTTCAATCGGAATTTTTTTTTTTCATCTTACTATGGCGTGCCAAATTATTAAGCAAATAGAGCGTTTCCCTGAAAATAACGCAGGCGGAGTATTCGCAGAATTGCATCCCGACCCCCTGCCTTAAAAAAACGCTAGGCAGTGATAGCTGAAAAAACAACCCTCCCTGCGAATGAAGTTCCTAGCAGAAGCGGTGCCTGCTGAAAAAAAAACCCAAAACAAAACAACCAGCGCTTAAGCCGTTTTCCCCGAAAGGTTAATGGAATGCGATATTTTACCCCCTCCAGTCTTTTATCGACAAGTAAATGTAAATATTTTAACCCTCCCCTCTTTTAAAATATTTTAAGGGGGGAGGGCAGGGCTAAATATTTACATTTACTTGTTGATAAAAATATGGCTTACTTTTAACGCCTTCAAACCACTTAAAAGGAAAAAAATGTTGATAAAAACGCCTTCAATCCGCTAAAAAATATCTTTCTTTTTTTTCGGTATTTTCATATTTTCATTTTATTTTCATTTTTTTTGTTTGTTTTGTTTTGTTTTGTTTTACGGCATATCAACCTCAGTGGGTCATTTAATGCCGATAAAGTTTTGAAATAAATCAATTCTTAATGGATAATACAATTTTTTTATAAACACATTTTTCTATTTAACCCATAGATGGGACCCTAACAGGTACTACCACTCCAGGTTATTTTATGCCGAAGGCGTTTTGTTTTATTGATGGGTATTCAATTTTTTTTAACTCAATTTTTAAAAAACATATTTTTAAACTCATATATTTTTCTATTTAACCCATAGATGGGACCCTAACAGGTACTACCACTCCGGGTCAGAGTGGACCAGGGAGCAATGGTGATGAAGGGGTGCTCTACATTCCCCAAACCTCCAAACTGGAACCTCACCATCAGATAGAGTTTAACGTCATTCCCAGGACATGTAGACCCGCAGCCAACGCCTTCTAGCACCCATATGATAAAAAGGGGTTGGGGCTTGCCATAAGGGCAATAGGGTTGGGAAAATCATATAGGTGCTAGGGCTTGACGAGACCAGCCGATTGATTCATATTTTTTTTTCCCAACAATCAATTACAAATTAATATTCATTCGTAGGGAGGGGTGTTTTTTCAGCTACCACCGCCTAGCGTTATTTAAGGCAGGAGGCCGGGACACAATTCTGCGAATAGCCCCTATTAGGCACTGCCAATTTTTTTCGCTCATTTTCATTTAAAAAAAAACATGTTGTTTTATGTAGTGTAATGAATGACTGAATTCAATTGTAAAGAAAAACATTTTTTCTCTTCTTGTGTTTGTCTAAAATAAGCCACAAATCCATGTACAAAAAAATTAAGGGGAAAAATAAAGGAAAAAGGAGATACTGCTGTGCAAGAACCTGCATAGAACCAACAAAATGGACCCTACTTTTGAGGTACAGCCTTACAAAATAATCGGAAAACAAGGTAATGCTCTAATTGTAAACCAAAAATAAGAAATGCAGCTCATGGGAAAAAAGTTTGATGGTGATACACCTCATGATACTGACAACCACAGTGTGCCAGACACTGATCATCTTACTCCTGATCCGGATGTTACATAATCATTAGATACCTAATGATTATGACAATAGTGTAGAAATCATTATGGCGATCAGTATAGCTGATGGCCTTGAGAGTGAGTGACAGCGTTTGACCTCACTCTGACCTTGCGTTCTGGGGATGATCGTGAGAATCGGAAGGCAATAGAAGCCCCTTCCGGTTTAAGGGGTAAGCAACTCAGTTAGTTAAAGAGTTAGAACTTAGAAGCGAAGCTAGCAAGATGTGAGTCTCACTGCGTGATTGTCTGGTCTGGGGGATCTACGAATAAAGTAACATCATCGTAAATCGAAGTCTTGTGGTTATTACTAAAAGCTAACAATGGCACAAGGCTTCTGATAAGGAGTGATCCCCAACAGAAACCAGACACGGAATCCTCAAGAAGACCAGACCTTAGAAGATATACCAGACCAAGATAGATGATAGACGATCACAAGCAAAGACGGCCAGAGAAGAGTAGACGACAGAGTAAGAAGTAAGAGAAGTATATAACATATAGATATTTAGTGCCCGTAAAGAGGCTATGCAACACGGTCTCCCACAACCATTCTTCTGCAACACACACCCCAAACAGCACAACTACACAAAATCTAAACATGGACAAATCACCCAGAGTTAGACAAGCACCAGCTTGGCAGACAGACTTTGTCATGTCTGAAGAAACTTTTTAATCAAAAGGGGAAAACAAACAAAAAATAAATAACTGGGGGAAGATGTAGTGTACTGAGATCTCGACATAACGAGATTAAGGAAAATCTCGATAGGGCGAGATCCCTAAAAAGGGGACTATCATTACAAACATGGCGTGATGAAAAAAAACAGACCATATATTGTATGTTCCCGTAAATAAAACCTGTTGTTAAACTGTTAACCCGGAGTTTGTTCTCTACGATATGTTATTTATTTTTCCGAAAAGTTAATGCGATATGAAGGCGATATTTTACCCCTCACCAAGTCTTTTCTCGACAAGTAAATGTAAAGATTTTACCCCCCCCCTTAAATATTCTATTAAAAAATTTTTTTTTACTTGTTTAAGGTTTTGATTGTTCTTATTTTCGAAACTCGGTCGTATTTATTTAAAAATTCGTGACAGTTGTTTTGAATTAAAAATAAAATGAAAATACCGGGAAAAAAGATATTTTAAAAGCGGAGGGGGGGGGGCTATTTATATTTACTTGTCGATAAAAAAAACCTAGAGGTGGCTGTAAAATATCACTTTCGTAACTTGTTGATTTTAATGCCTTCAAACCACTAAAAAAAAAGTTATTAGTCGATAAAAAAACGCCTTCAAACCTCTAAAAAAATGTTTTAAAGAAGAAGCGGGGGGAATATTTACATTTACTTGTCGAGAAACGACTTGGAGGAGTGGTGGTGTAAATATCGCATTCATATCGCATTAACTTTTCGAGAAAAACGCCTTCAAACAGCTAAGGAGTTCAAAACTAGCACGGGTCAGATTTTGAGCAGGCACCGCTTAGCGTTTTTTTTCTTTTTTTTTTTTAGAGCAGTAGGCCAAGACGCGCGAATGAGGTTTATATCAATATCTATACTTACCTGTATAACTAATGCAATTTACACTCGAGCTACTTAAAACCATCCGAGTAAGAAAGTGTGAATTGCATATACAGGTAAGTATAGATATCTCATAAACAGGGGTTTTACTTTAAAAACCCTCAATATACACCTAGGTTTATTGTAAAAACAAACATTTTGGTCAGAAATTCATTTCTAAAAATGTTATCTAGAAATCTTCTCTGTCTCTTCTAGGTCTCCGGTTAGTGACGTCACTAGCACGATGCGCAGGCCTATTAATAAAGGATGTTACTACTACAATACTAACTCCACCGAAAAAAAAACAAACTTCACGAATAAGTTGTAGTCAGGAAAAAGGATACTGACCGATTTATCTAACGTGTATGTCATTTGGCAGGTCATTCCCCGGAACCCGAGTGGGGGAGGGTACGGCCGATAGAATGTTAGATGTCGAGACTTCCCGTTTTTGGCGGGAAAATATCCTCCTTTGTCGCCAGTGTGTCTAGGAGATTCAGAAGCACTTCAAGATATTACTCACAGTAAGTCCGGCTACATCAGCTCAGCTCAGTCGGTAGAGCGTTCGGCTAGAAACCGCAAGGTTCCTAGTTCGACACCGGCCCTCGCCAACTCAGCGTATGAGTAGCACAGGGATCTGTGCGGTAAAGTAAGGAGCTGCTGATGTTAGGTGTGTCGCTCCACCCCAGATGCCAAAAAACAATCTCCTTGACCCAGCGCTATTGGAAAGGGGATATACTCACTCGCTGTCTGGCTGATACCGACATTAGGCCACCCCGACGACTTTACTTAACTTTTTACTTACACCCGCTAAGGAAAACATTTTAAGTCCATTCGATTTCGTTAAAACACTATTTCTTGTTTACACATGTATTCACGTAAACTAGCAGAACCTGTGGATATACCACAATATGATAATTTAATTATTACAGCGTTTGGTAAGTTTACTTAAGAGCTATTGCCAAATACTTCAATATATAAAAAGTACAGTAATCTTGATTTAACTCTCTCACACTTTTTCCCTTTCTTTCATTCTTTTCATCTTTTCATTATGTTCAGATTAGCGTTATCGTTTTCACGCGCTCACCCCCTCACTCTATGTTTTCCTTACTCTCATTCTTTCTTTCTTTCTTTCTTTCTTTCTTTCTTATATTTTTTCTGTGTAGGATATTCTTCTTCTTCCTTTTTTAATAATAAAAACGGGAAGGTTCATTATTTGGCAGAAGTGACGGCACTCATAAGAAATAAAGATTCGGTGTATAAGCAACACCAGATAATCAGAATTTACATTTTTTTCCATTTCATCTTGGACGATTTGGACGGTCTCACTTTTAACCAGAGGGTGTTGCAAGATGATAACACGAGTATTAGTAGATATATTGTTTACTATGTAAACTCAATTCCCTATCTGAGTCAAAAGAAGTGACGTTTTGAATTAATTTTTTTTTCTTCTCTTGTATCAGTTGCGTAATCAGGGCTAGACAGAGTCATGTACGCCCTACAATTTCCCCAAATAAGCAAGAGAAGTTTCCCAAGTAAAACCTCCGTCCACAATACTGAAGCATGTGCCATAAAAGGCACGAAAAGGAGTAAAAAAAAGAGAGAGGAAAGAATCCGCCACAGAAAAGAGAGCCAGAAGGAAGGAGCGACAACAGTAACTCCAGCAAGCATCACTGTTTGTTTGCAGTCACTGTAAGAGATTGCCATTCAAAAATTCGTCAGTTCAGCCACTCGTGCAGATGCAGTTTAAAAAAACTGACACTACGCCATCGTCTTTAGCAGACGGAAGGATGCCTACAAGATCTCGCATTCAGCATTATTTCAATAAATACAAACACAAAATTTATATTTGATCCTTGCTGGATGCCCCATACTGTGGGGATTTTTTGTCCCCTGAAAAGCACTGCTTAAACCCTACGTTGTGTAAGAGAATAAACCGTACTTCGACGCAGTGAGGAGATGGGTGCAGCTTTGAAGAAAGGAGACAAACGACTTTTGTAGAACAAAATGTTTACTATACGTGAAAAACACAAAACAAATATCAAACAGGGGTATACAAAAAACATAGAAAGAAACAACCAAACGAGTTTTATGGAATGTTCATAGAGTTCAATGAGTTTGGTTGGTAAAAGTATTTCTAGGAGAATTGAATGTACCAAAGGGGTTAAAGTGATGGTTTGCAGATAAAATTGCCTGCGGAAACTTAGCTGTTATCCTTGATATTACTGTTCCACGTAACTGGTTGGGCCCTGAGGAATTGGTTATTAGGTGTGCGTTTGCCGCCCTTGCTTCCAACGTGCCGGGTGTTCCTGGTCGTCGCCGTCTGGGGCTTCTGACGATACGGAGCGGTGAAGCTAGCCAACGCTAGAAGCAAAAAAAAAGAGGACCGAATTCTTCAGGGACCCCTCTTTTATAGTGGGCATCATGTGACCCTAAGGGCTGCTGCTGGTGACCGGTGAAAGAGGATCACCATTTCCTTAATAAATTTTCACAATACTTGTGACCTTGTGTCACATCCTCCCCACGACGAACAGGTTGGGTAAATACCTACAATAAAAATACAAAAAAAAAAACACCTTGAAAATCAGAATGGGATTGGGATCAGATTTTCAATAAGCACCCTAATTCCTCAAGCTAACCAAAGGTTCACATCTTAACTCGTCACTGGTAAGTTTCGCTTCAAAAATTTGTTAACAAACCAACAGACGATTCTTTTTTTTAATACTTATATTGTATCTGACATGGACGTGGTAATTGCATTTCACTTAGCGCTAATACCCTTGGGAAAGGTATGAATCCTACTACCCCTCCAGCAATGGGTAAATAGCAGGGCAGACTGGGTTCTTTAACCACGGCTAGGTAACCAGTCTAGGAGAAGGAAAACTCTGAATTCAAACCTGTTAAACTCCGCTTAAGAAATTGACCTTGTGTCGTATCCTGCTCGTGCGGAGGAGTTGGTAAATATATATATTGTATCTGACAAAAACATTTTACGAATTGTGTGATACTCTTTCTGAACAACATCCCTTCATTTAGATAAACATAAAAATATTTTCTAAATAAAAATTCTCTGCATTTCTCTACTGATTAAATAAAAACAAAAAACTATTTAAAAATATATATATACAATCATATATACTGTATACATAATCGTATATCTATCTATCTATCTATCTATAATATATAATATTTTCATTTATATATGTATATTTATGTTATATTATGTATATGTATAAAATATTATATATATATATAAAATATTATATATATATGTATATATATATATATATATATATAAAATATATATATATATATATATATATATATATATATATATATATATATATATATATATATATATAAGTAAAGTCGTCGGGCCGGCCTAATGTCGGCATCAGCCAAGCAGCGAGGGAGTCTATCCCCTTTTCACTAGCGCTAGACCAAGGAGATTATTTCAGCGTCTCGGTGGAGTGCCACACCTACCATCAGCTCCTTACTTTACCGCACAGATCCCTGTGCTACTCATACGCTGAGTTGGCGAGGGCTGGTATCGAACTAGGAACCTTGTGGTCTCTAGCCGAACTCTCTACCGACTGATATATATATATATATATATATATATATATATATATATATATATATATATATATATATATATATATATATATATATATATATATATATATATATATATATATATATATATATATATATATATATATATATATATATATATATATATATATATATATATATATATATATATATATATATATATATATATATATATATTCTACGTATATATATATATATATATATATATATATATATATATATATATATATATATATATATTCATAGCTAATATTGAACAATATTTCGATTTATAAAAATCATCTTCAGAGCTGGTTTTTAATCCGGACTCATCGAGAGAGAAGCAGAAAATAATTTAAATTCAAAACGAAAAACATTGATGTTCCAAAAAGCGTGCAAGTCATGCGATCGTTTCGTTATTAGTACATCCGCTACGCGTTTCTAAGCCAACGGCATAATTGTATATCTTTAGTGTAACAGTTTTTGAAAGAAGAAGACATATTTTAAATTAAAAATAGAGAAATTCTCTTTTTCAAACAGGAAAAGTTTTAACCCGTTCATGGTCTGCCTGCCACGGATTTTTTCAGAAAAGAAATATTTTTTCAACTATTTTTAAAAAATACTTTTTAATGTAAAAAATATGAATGGTGTAAGGGTTTATTGGGATAATGTGAAATTTAAATTTGTTAGGAAGTATATGTCAGAAATGGTTATGTGAAGGGGATTTTATGATTTCTGAGTACAAGTGTCGCTAAATAAAGGGATATATTAAAACAGCCTTGTCTTTGGGGATGGTTTGATGTGTGAGAATAACGCAAGATTCCATAATTCTACGTAGTGTTCTATTGTGTATGTGAGTTAATATTTTGGCACCTTTAAAATCAAAGGTATGGCTATTGTCTAAAATATGTTTAGCTAGGGCGTTGTTTAGAAAACCTCGTTTAATATGATATCTATGTTCAGAGACCCGTCTCTCGACGAGTCCGGATTAAAAACAAGCTCTGAAGATGATTTTTATTAATCGAAATATAGTTCAATATTAGCTATGTATATGATATAGAATATTTTCATTTTAACAGCATTGTGTATTTTCATATCCCTTTATCTATACTTATACCGTCGGATTCATGTCCTTACTATCAACTTATATATATATATATATATATATATATATATATATATATATATATGAGAAGTAAATACACAAACGATGTGTTTTTGATATGGCTTTTTTAGCCGACAATTGTTGGGAGAATATGTGCTTAATTGAAGTCGTACCTAATTTTGGAAGTTAATTAATTAATAATTAATTAATTAGGCGGGCATACCTATTCAAATGTAAGGCTAAACAAATCGAGAAAAATCAATCTCTGTATGTACATTTCGGCCTATTAGGCCTCATCGGCAGAGGCGGTCTTCCTATCTATAGCTGCTGATGAGGCCTAATAGGCCGAAATGTACATACAGAGATTGATTTTTCTCGATTTGTTTAGCCTTACATTTGAATAGGTATGCCCGCCTAATTAATTAATTATTAATTAATTAACTTCCAAAATTAGGTACGACTTCAATTAAGCACATATTCTCCAATATGTGTATATATATATATATATATATATATATATATATATATATATATATATATATAATCATTACGGAGTGAATAGTGTTAATATATTATAATGTAACTGCATTGCTAATGATTTTACCATAGAAATACCTTGAAAATCATGAAGAAAAGGATTGTCTGTGGTCAGGAATTAACGATTGCGATACCGACAAAACATGTCTAGTACACACACACACACACACACACACACACACATACTCACTGAAGCGACATTTTCTTTGTACTGTATCAAATTGATTTTTTTTTTAATTCTTGAATTGACACAACTGTTACAGTCGTGTGAAACACTTGGCTTTTAAATATGAAATGCAAAAAGAATAAAGTAAAATACTTTTATGAACCAAGAAAATATGAATTAAGTAATATTATTCAACTATAAATTTAAAAGTAATATCTAGGTTAGAGACTAAGATAAATGCACTCAGGAATGAGTCGGTTTTCTTATGTTAAATGTGGACTTCAAGGATTTAATTCTTTTTATTATTATTCAGAATTACTAAGCAAATTATTACGCCCTGTCGGTGGGTATATATATATCTTATCTTATTATAATGGAGATTGTGTGTTTTTCTGTCTGTAACCGAAACTATATTACTACTCAAGTTACAATTCCCTTAGTTTTTTGTCATCACATTCTCCATGATTTTATTTTTATTTAAATATCAATTATTTAATAAAATTGTTTTACATTATTAATACTGTTAACCATATCTACATACTAACCACATGCAATTGTATTTATATATAAAACAAAATAACGGTTGACAGTGTGAACGGGAAGGCTAATTTGCATATTGATATTAAAAATTTAATTTTAATAAATATGTGTTTAGTATTATTGATTTCTAATTGTTTGTTTTTATTTTAATAAATATAAGCAAAAATCTCTTCAATGAATCTTAAATGAAATCCATTAACAAGAAAAAATATCAGTAATTTTATTCTTTACTTAATATTTTAACTAAATACTTAAATTAGAAAAAATAACAATGAAAGACGAGAGTGATGGAAAAGTAAGTTTCAAAGTTGTTCTATTTTTCGATTATACTCCCTCTTTTTCAAATCTTTTATCAGCATTCTTATTCAGTTTCAGTAGCCTTTCTAATTTAATACAATATTTTATTACATTAAAGCTTAAATACTTGCACCCGGAGGGTGCTGTTATAAACCTTATTTGCATGCAAGCGTATGGTGGCAAGGAAAAAACAAACACAGATTTTGAGTTTTAAAAATGTATTAAGAAAAACAACATGACGTACAGGGAAAGGATAGAAAGAGAATTACAGGATAAATTTGGTTATAGTTATGGGTGGATATTAAGTTCGTAAAATGTCCAGGATGACCGTGGTATTGGGGCGGTGATGTAGGCAGAATATTGTGTATGTGGAGGTAGGCGCGGACTGAAGTTCGCCCCTTAAGTTGATGATCGTAGAGAATTGGGGGTTGGGAGGTAGATAAGTTTGTTCACTTGTGGTAGCACGAGTATTGGTAGTAGCGTTTTTTGTATCAACGAATGATGTAGAAATGTTCGCGTGTTGACTTGTTGATTTGACTGCCTGGTGAGGTCAGGTGTGGGTAAGTTGGGGGTGTGACCCGCCGCTCTTTGATGTGTCCTTCGCTTTTGCTCGCGCTCGTCGACCTGCGTTCGTGATGGTGCCTGAAGCCCTGACTGTCGGTGCCCTTCAAAGCTGTTCGTTTTATAGAGATCGGCGGTCCCAAGTTGGATCAATTGGAGTTGTTTTCACTTTACCCGGGAATCGCTTTCATTGGATGATATTCGAATTTTATTTACCAATTTTTTATTTTTATTTAATTTTGGGAATTGACTATCAAGCCGGAACTCTGATTTGGAGCCCATGCGCAGATATATGTTAAAATGGTCATTCCGTTTTAGGTAAAGACCGAGGGCACTTCCGACTTTATCCGTCCCGTTGACGAGTGTATGTAGTTTGTATTAGTGAATCGGGAGATTTCGACTTTTGCATATACAACAGTGCATATATTTGCTAGTATAAGTAAAGAAATAACAAAAGACTTAGAGATTTAGCTTGATAGTCTATTTCAGGGAGCTTAGACAAAGTGTCTAACTCTCCCGACTCATCAGATGCGAATAGGTAATTATGAACTTTTGTTAGGGTGTCCCAGAAAAAACAGAACCCACAAATTTTGTAATAAAACTGTTAATTTTAACTAGGGGGTTTAGGGTTAGGGTTAGTGTTAGGGTTAGAGTTGGGGTTTAGGGTTGGGGTTTAAGGTTTAATGGGAAAATAAATAAATAATTTGGGGTCTGTTTTGTTCTGGGTCACCCTGTACAGGGTGACCCAGAACAAAACAGAACCCAAACCCTAACCTTAACCTCAACTCTACCCCCCCTAGTTAAAATTAACAGTATTATTACAAAATGTGTGGGTTCTGTTTTTTCTGGGACACCCTAATTTACTAAACCAAAGTTCATAATTACCTATATATATATATATATATATATATATACTAGCAAATATATGCACCCTCCGGGTGCAAGTATTTTAGTTAGATTTTATAATAAAATATGATATTGAATTAGAAAGGCTAATGAAACTGAATAAGAATATAGATAAAAAGATTTGTAACAGAGGGGGTATGATTGAAAAATAGAACAACTTTGAAACTAACACTTACATCATTTTCCGTTACTCCCGTCTTTCATTGGTAAATTTTCCTAATTAAACTGTTTAGTTAAATAGGAAGTAAAGAATAATATTACAGTTATTTCTTCTTGTTAAGGGATTTCTTTTAAGATTTATTGAAGAGATTTTTGCTCATATTCAATAAGATAAAACCAAACAATTAGAAATCAATAATACTAAGCATATATTTATTAAAATCAATTTTTTAAGATCAATATGCAAATTAGCCTTCCCATTCAAACTGTAAACCTCTATTTTGTTGTATATATAAATACAATTGCATGTTATTAGTATGTTGATATGGTCAACAGTGGCTTCGGCCTCTGGACCATTGATATAATTAACAGCGTCGATCCCAGGGGGCCACCCCCCCAGGCAACACCTGCCCCCTCGATTTAAAGGGGCAGGGCTGGGTTTATTGCCCAGTGCCTGAGGCGCCCCCCTTGAGGGGGAATGCCGACGGGATCGACGCAATTTTTCACCTGCCACTCCATGAGCTTCGGCTTGTGGGTGGTCCCACGTTAATAGGGACTTTGTGCCTGACCCGTACAAGTGGGGTACGCGGTAAATACAGTATGTAGATATGGTCAACAGTGTAAGTAATGTAAAACGATTTTATTAATAATTGAGGTTTAAATAAAAATAAAATCATGGAGAATATGATGTAAATAACTAAAGGAATTGTGACTTGTATAGTAATATAGTTTCGGTTACAGACGGACAAACCCACAATCTCCATTATAATAAGAAGATATATATATACAGGATGTCTCAGAATAATGTATACCGTCTTTGAATCGTTATAACTTATTCAATTTATGTATTTTGACTTGTAAATAAGATTAATAGTATTATTACTAACTATTAATATTTAAAGAGTGTATACATTATTTTGGGACACCCTCAGTATATATATATATATATATATATATATATATATATATATATATATATATATATGAGGGTGAGTAAAAAAAGTAATGGCATTTTGTTTAGGACAGGTAAAATTGCCAACACAGGAACATGTATCATACATCAAAACGAAGCTGGTCCTCTGTGGATCACATCCCTACTTCTCCACATAGGTGAGTCAAATGGTAATGCCATTTTGTTTAGGACAGGTATAATTATCAACACAGAAACACGTTTCATACATCAAAACGAAGCTAGTCCTCTGTGGATCACATCCCTACTTTTCCACATAGTCACCGTTTCTCTCCATAGCAATATTCCACCTTCGAATGAGACCATGTATGCCTGGTCCGTAAAATTCTGTTGACTGTTCTTTGAGCCACTTCTTCACGACAGATTTCTGTTCCTCGTCACTGGAATATTTTTTGCTTCTCTTCGGTCCCATGAAAGAGGGTTTGAGACGCAAACATTATGAGAAGCACTGTCTTAGAGACTACCTTACATCAGTCCAACCGCCCTGTCGGTGGGGCGTTAGAATACATCGACTGCACCTCTGCAATGGGGGCCACCTGTTGGCCGTGGGTGGCGACCCGTGATGCTTAAGGATAGAGCCCAGGTGGATGAGCAGTTCATGACATGCAATACTCCACTTTGGCCCTATCTTTGGGCTAGACGGGAGGTCAGGGAGGCCCCCTCCGATCAATCGGCTGGTCACGTCAAGCCCTAGCACCTATATGATTTTCCCAACCCTATTGCCCTTATGGCAAGCCCCAACCCCTTTTTATCATATGGGTGCTAGAAGGCGGTGGCTGCGGGTCTACATGTCCTGGGAATGACGTTAAACTCTATCTGATGGTGAGGTTCCAGTTCTGGAGGTTTGGGGAATGTGGAGTACTCCTTCATCACCATTGCTCCCTGGTCCACTCTGACCCGGAGTGGTAGTACCTGTTAGGGTCCCATCTATGGGTTAAATAGAAAAATGTATTTATAAAAAAATTGTATTATCCATTAAGAATTGATTTATTTCAAAACTTTATCGGCATTAAATGACCCACTGAGGTTGATATGCCGTAAAACAAAACAAACAAACGAACAATCAGTCCAATTTGCTATCTACCTCGTCCTTGAGATGTGGACTCGTCCGACTCTACCATTTAACCCGAGTATATGATTTCTGTTGTTGTTGTTGTTGTTGTTGCACTATATGACCCATCTAATTAGACACGGCTTAACCGACGTTTCATTATCCACTAGGCTATTGTCCCTCCCCCGGGGAGAATCAGTAAGTGATAACTTGGAGCCTTAATTTTCCTGTCTGCTTCCCCACTGAACATGGCTACGTCGTTATCTAATCAAGGAGTGTAATGTTTTTAGTGTTAGGTCAAAGGTCAGATTTTTTTTATTTACTTAATTAAAGACCCCTCTCTCTCTCTCTCTCTCTCTCTCTCTCTCTCTCTCTCTCTCTCTCTCTCTCTCTCTCTCTCTCTCTGTTTGGTGTCTATTTCTTTATCAGGCTTATTTTCTTGCTAAATAAGTAGCAAGAAAATATAAAATATAATATAAGATATAATATAAGAATTGAATGATATAATATAAGAATTGAATATAAAATATAATATAAAATATAAATAAAATATATAATAATATAAAATATAAATAATATAAGAATTGAATATAAAATATAATATAAAATATAAATAAAATATATAATAATATAAAATATAAATAATATAAGAATTGAATATAAAATATAATATAAAATATAATATAAAATATAATATAAGAATTGAATGTGTGGTTTCGGCTTTAGTGGCCAAAACTGTTTCTTATAATACGCGAGAAAGGCTTCAGAGAAACCCTCCAATGTAGATGAATATATACATAATAAAATCCAAACAAAGAAGTACAACATAACAACAATACAGACTTTATTGTCTGAGCACATGGAACATGGTATATATAACAAGACACACACAGTTAGGACGAAACTCTCTGGGAAGTAAGAAAGAGTTCTTACTGAATATAAGAGTCACTTACATGCGCATGACCCACTTGGTAGGGTCTATACAGGGCTACGTACACACATGGGTAGGAGCCTAAAAGTCAGGACAGGGCCCCCACGTTAATGGACAGAGACTACACTCGTCTAGTCCATCTTAGTGGATGCCAGATCAAGAGAGAGAGAGAGAGAGAGAGAGAGAGAGAGAGAGAGAGAGAGAGAGAGAGAGAGAGAGAGAGAGAGAGAGAGAGAGCTTCCAACCAGTAGTGTCACCTAATGGCAGATCCTAGGTGGCAAGGGAAGATTGTAGTCCATCTCAGCAAGGGCAGACAATCGCTACATCAGAAAACAACGTTAATGCACGTATAGGGAAGGCATGGTCTGCCATAGACAGATTTCATATGGAAATCCGATTTAGCCGTAGTTGAATATATATACCAATTCCGCATGAGCAGGATGCGACACAAGGTCAATTTCTTAAGCGGAGTTTAACAGGTTTGAATTCAGACAATGTGCCCTCAAGTCATCTTCACTCACTAAGGGTACAAACTCGCTGACATTGAATTTTTTACTCCAAACCCTCAGGCAATATGTTTCAAAAATGTATTTTTACATTGTCCGGAGGTGTTGTTTTATTTTGTACTAGTATATTTAATTATCATATTATTTATATATATTTTTGAAATTTAAATATATTTATAAAATTTATGTATTCAATTACTGTTTTATTTATTTATATATATTTTTGAAATTATATATTGTGTTTTATATATTTTTAAATAATTTTTTTTTTTAAATTGAAATGGATCACTAAGTAGGACTGAGATTATTCTAGTAGTGACCACCCCAAGCGGAGATTTAAGAGGTTTGAATTCAGAGTTTTCCTTCTACTAGACCGGTTGCCTAACCAAGGTTAAAGAGCCCAGTCTGCCCTACTATTTACCCATAGCTGGAGGGAGAGTAGGATCCATGCCTTTCCCAAGGGTATTAGTGCTAAGTGAAATGCAATTAACACGTCCAGGATTTGAACTCGGAGCGACGAGTCCGTTTCCCAGGACTTTAACCATTACACAACGCGCGTCCTTGTATCAGTTGTATTAGTGTTATTGTATGGCAGCGTTACTTGGACCCTATCGAAGCGCCGAAGCTGCACAAGAATGCTGCGCGCGATATTAAACAAATCATGGAGACAGCACCCTACAAGAAAAGCAGCTGTACGACCACGTGACCCCAATCACACAAACGATCTGAGACGAACAGAACATGCTGGGCACAGTCGGAGAGGCAAGGACGAACTAATAAGTGATGTTCTCCAATGGAAACTAGCACATGGGCACGCCAGTGTGGGCCGCCCAGCAAAGATCTACATTGACTAATGTCAAGCCCCCAACCTTTTTTTATCATATGTGCAAGAGGGCGGTAGGTGAGGGTCTCCTTGGATGATGTTAAACTGCATCTGATGGTGAAGTTGCAATTTTAAAGCTCTGGGGAGTGTGGAGTACACATTCATCGCCATTACTCACAGGTCAAAACTTTACCGGAGTGGTTGTACCATTTCTATGGGTTAAATAGAAAAAATAAGTTTTATAAAACTTGTTTAAAAATTGAGTTTAAAATAAAAATTTTAAATGCCCATCAAGCTTGAATAGAACAAAACGTCTTCGGCATAAAATAAGCCAACAAGGGTTGACATGCCTTAAAATCACAAAATCCAAACCAAACGAGTTATGTGTCCTTGTTTTATTGTTGATTCACTTTTAATAGGTAGTTAAACCTAACAGACATGGGCTAAACTTTCAAATCGGTCGGAAAATTAAAACATATTACAGGGTGACCCAGAAAAAACAGAACCCACATTATTTATTTATTTTCCCATTAAACTAACCCTAAACCCCAACCTCAACCCTAACTCTAACCCTAACCCTAAACCCCCTAGTTAAAATTAACAGTTTTATTACAAAATTTGTGGGTTCTGTTTTTTCTGGGTCAATCATGTATACAGGGTGACCCAGAACAAAACAGAACCCAAATTATTTATTTATTTTCCCATTAAACCTTAAACCCCAACCCTAAACCCCAACTCTAATCCTAACCCTAACCCTAAAACCCCCTAGTTAAAATTAACAGTTTTATTACAAAATTTGTGGGTTCTGTTTTTTCTGGGTCACCCTAATTTTCCGACCGATTTGCAAGTTTAGCCCAGACATGTTCTGATGTCGTAATTGAGAAATCCTTAAATAAACGAACACAACCATACCTTGAAACAAGATAAAACACCTTTCTAAAGGGAATTAGTCCGAAAGTGTTATATTTCTGGATCATACAATATTCAGTATACTAGTACATTCAACTACAGTTTGCGCCAAACAGAGTAACTCGCAAAAGAGTGCTAAAACATCGAGGTAGACGGTTCGCGTAAGGGTTCGGTAATATTCACACTCAGGGTATTTACCTCTCATCCCACTTATGAGGGCATGACACAAAGACATTTTTATGTGGGCCCACCCACGAGCCGAAGCTCATGGGTGGTAGGCACAAAAATGCGTCGATCCCGTCGGCATTCCCCCTCAAGGGGGTGCCTCAGGCCCTGAGCAATAAACCCAGTCCTGCCCCTTTAAATCAAGGTATTGCCTGGGTGGATAGCACCCTGGGATCAACGCTGTTAATTCTATTACCTAGCCACTCCAGAGGTCGAAGCACTCTGAATCAGGCTCAGGTAAATTTACCTCGTACCCCACGTGTACGGGTTAGGCACAAAGCCCTATTAACATGGGACCACCCACAAGCCGAAGTTCATGGGTGATAGGCACAAAAATGCGTTGATCCCGTCGGCATTCCCCTCAAGGGGGCGCCTCAGGCCCTGGGCAATAAACCCAGTCCTGCCCCTTTAAATCAAGGAGGCAGGTATTGCTGGGAGATAACCTCCTGGGATCGACACTGTTAATTTTATTACCTAGCCACTCCAGAGGCCGAAGCACTCTGAAGCAGGCTCCGTAATCCCCCAGCTGTTCCAAAACAGCAGTGTATAAATACTCCTGGGCCAGTGTATTCTCTCTCTACGAAAGGTAAGCTAGGCTAGTCCACAACGAACTTGAGTTCGAAGAAACAAGAAAAGGTCACACGGAGCCAGAGATGTAGCGGGGAAGAGGGGTTGGCCGCCAAGTGCGGTAGTTAAATTAGCCGTCGCCTTCGTTAAACGTAACACAACTTGGGAAAATCAAAATATTGCATGAATTCTTATTCCACTTATTGTGTTTACAGATACACTCACCGCCCTGTCGGTGGGGCTTTAGAATGCATCGACTGCACCTCTGCAGAGGGGTAAGACTCCCCAATGGGGCCACCTGTTGGCCGTGGGTGGCGACCTGTGATGCTTAAGGATTGAACCCACGTGGCTGAGCAGTTCATGACATGCAATACTCCACTTTGGCCCTATCTTGGGCTAGACGGGCGGTCGGAGAGGCCCCCTCTGATCAATCGGCTGGTCACGTCAAGCCCTAGCACCTATATGATTTTCCCAACCCTATTGCCCTTATCGCAAGTCCTAACCCCTTTTTTATCATATGGGTGCTAGAAGGTGGTGACTGAGGGTCTTCATGTCCTGGGAATGACGTTAAACTCTATCTGATGGTGAGGTTCCAGTTTTGGTTGTTTGGGGAAAGTGGAGCACCCCTTCATCACCATTGCTCCCTGGTCCACTCTGACCCGGAGTGGTAGTACCTGTTAGGGTCCCATCTATGGGTTAAATAGAAAAACATGAGTTTATAAACATAATTGTATTATCCATTAAGAATTGATTTATTTCAAAACTTTATCGGCATTAAATGACCCACCGAGGTTGATATGCCGTAAAACAAAACAAACCAAACTAAACCAAGATACACTCAAATATGACTGTGGTCTACTGATATGATGTGTTTATCATACCTGTGGGAAATCAAGTGGTTGACTTATTTTGGGGGCTTGGGGTAGCACTGGTTAACCTGGGGACGTTTGTAGAACCGCTACAGACACACGTAAATTTATATTTGATTGATTAATTGATAGATGGATTTATTTATTGAGTGACAATGTAATAATGATAAAAACAAATGAAACCTGTGGCAACAAACAACAGGAAAAAAAATCGAAGGAAGGAAAGGAGTATAAGTTGAATGCAGTAAGAACGAAAAAGAGAGAGAAAAATAAAGAATTGAAAGAAGGAAGGGAGAAAGAGTGAATGAATAGAAGGGAAGTAAGGAGAGTAAGTAGAATGGAGAAAGAAAGAAAGAAAATAATGAATGAAAGAATGAAAGGAAAGAGAAAGGAAAAAAGAAAGAAATAGAGGATGAAAGGAAAGAAAAAAAATGAATGAAAGAAAAAAGTAAGAAAGTAAAGAAAGGAAGAAGGAAGAAAGAATGAAATGTAGTATGAAGAAAGAAAGAAAGAAAGTATGAAAGGAACAAAAAAGGAAGAAAGAAAGAAAGACAGACAGAATGGAGAACGAAAGAAAGAATGAAAGGAAGAAGGAAGGAAAGAAAAATATGCAACGCTGGACACTATTGAAGATATAAGTTGAATGGAAAAAAATGAAAAAGAAAGAAAGAAAGAAAAAATTGAAGAAGAAAGAAAGAATGAATGAATAGAAGGGAAGTAAGGAGAGTAAGTTAAATGGAGAAAGAACAAAAAAGAAATAATGAATGAAAAAATGAAAGGAAAGAGAAGAAAGAAAGAAAGAAAGAATGAAAGAAAGAAATAGAGGATGAAAGGAAGAAAGAAACCATGAATGAAAGAAAAAAGTAAGAAAGAAAGAAACAAGAAGGAAGAAAGAAAGAAAATATGAAAGGAACAAAGAAGAAAGAAAGAAAGAAAGAATGGAGAACGAAAGAAAGAATGAAATGAAGAAAGAAAGAAAGAAAGAAAGAAAGAAAGAATAGAGAACGAAAGAAAGAATGACAGGAAGAAATAAGGAAGAAAGAAAGAAAGAAGAACGAAGAAAAAAAGAGTGAATGAATAGAAGGGAAGTAAGGAGAGTAAGTAGAATGGAGAAAGACCAAAAAAGAAATAATGAATGAAAAAATGAAAGGAAAGGGAAAGAAAGAAAAGAAAGAAAGAAAAAGAAATAGAGGATGAAAGGAAAAAGAAAGAATGAATGAAAGAAAAAAGTAAGAAAGAAAGAAAAAAAAGGAACAAAGAAAGAAAATATGAAAGGAACAAAGAAGAAAGAAAGAAAGAATGGAGAACGAAAGAAAGAATGAAAGGAAGAAATAAGGAAGAAAGAAAAAAAGAAAGAAATAGAGGATGAAAGGAAGAAAGAAACCATGAATGAAAGAAAAAAGTAAGAAAGAAAGAAACAAGAAGGAAGAAAGAAAGAAAATATGAAAGGAACAAAGAAGAAAGAAAGAAAGAAAGAATGAAGAACGAAAGAAAGAATGAAAGGAAGAAATAAGGAAGAAAAAAAAAAGAAAGAAAGAAAGAAAGAAGGAAAGAAAGAAGAATATGCAACACTACTGGAGCCAGTGATGTAGTAAGGATTTTGGTCACCGTGTGTGGTAGCTAATTTGGCCGACCCTTCCTTAAACGTAACACACCTTCGACGTTACAAATAAACGTAGATGAAAGATTTAACAGTGCGAGGTGTTTGACATATTTCACACTGTGGTTGTCGTTGTTCTTGTTTGAGTATAAAGGAGTGCATAAGTCTTGTGTAACCAATGCGTAATCGGTATAGAATGACTTGTTCGTTTTTGGATTTTCTAAAGGCTCCAGTCTCCCAAATTGGGTTGTAATTAAGGAGAGTTTATTGTGGATGATGTTAAATAAAGAAGCCGTTTTGGTTTTATTAAAGTTTAGGATAGTCGTTTATAGAAGTCGTTTATTTTTAATAATGACTATCTTATATTTATTTAAAGGGACAGGGCTGGGGTTATTGCCAGTGCCTGTGGCGCCCCCTTGAGAAGGAATGCTGACGAGATCTACGCATTTTTGTGCCTAGCAACTCATGAGTTTCGGTTCGTGGGTGGTTCCACATTAAAAAAGACCTTGTGTCATACCTCGCATAAGTGGGATGTGAGGTAAATAAATAACTACTTAGACTAGACGGGCGGTCGGAGAGAACCCCTCCGATCAATCGGCTGGTCACATCAAGCCCTAGCACCTATATGATTGTCCTAACCCTATTGCCCTTATGGCAACCACCAAACCATTTTATATTATATATATGCTAGAAGGCGGTGGCTGAGGGTCTTAATGTTTGGGGTATGACGTTAAACTCTATCTGATGGTGAAGTTCCAATTTTAAAGCACTGAGGAATGTGGAGTACCCCTTCATCACCATTACTCCCAGTTCCACTTTGACCCAGATTGGTAGTAACTATTAGGGTCCCATCTATGGGTTGAATAGAAAATATATGAGAGTTTTTAAAAATTGAGTTAAAAAAAATTGAATACCCATCAATAAAACAAAACGTCTTCAGCATAAAATAACCCAACAAGTGTTGACATGCCGTGAAAGCGAAGCGCGGTGGTGTACTGGTTCGTAGGAAATGGACTCATCGACCCGAGTTCAATTCCTGGACGAAGCCACAGTTCAATAGCGCTAATACCTTTTGCGAAAGGTATCAATCCAACTATTCTCCCTCCAGTTATGGGTAAATATAGGGCAGACTGGGCTTCAACCTTGGTTAGGCAACCAGTCTAGGAGAAGGAAAACTCTGAATTCAAACTTAAATCTTCCCATGGGGTGGTCACTACGAGAATAGGCTCAGTTCTAATTAGTGATCTATTTCACTAATTTAAAAAAAATACTAATTTTTAAGTTCTGGTCTCAATTATTGGCTATCATAAAATATTAGTACTTAATCTATATATTAATACGCTTGTTCCTAAATCTTCCGTCCGTTATCATCCTGCAACACCCTCTCGTTAAAAATTAGACCGTCCAAATTGTTCAAGATGCAATGTAAATCCAGATTAATCTCGTATTGCTTAATCGCAGATTTATTATTTGTCCTATTTTATTTTACCCAATTTTAAAAATGAAACATTCCAAATGGTCTCCGCTTGGGGTGGTCACTACTAGAATAGGTACAGGACTATTTAGTGATCTATTTAAAAAAAAAAGAAAAAAACATTTTGACACATTGACAAAAACAGGATTTGGGGGCTAAAAATTGCTTATACGATGTTTATTGTTGTTGGTTTTTGTCATCCGGGCCAATTCCAGCCAAATTGGAGCAGAAGTAATACTTGCATTCCATTAATTCATTTAACCGAATTCTTTGTCATTCTTCAGATAAAATATGCTAGGAATGCAACTTTATGGAAGATCGAAATGACCATAACGTTTGTATTTTAATGTAAAAAGCATTAGGTTTCCAAATGAGAAAAACATTTGAATTTTTGAAGTTTTTGACTGTCAGAATTTCAGATAAGAGACTGTGTATTTGTGATAAAATGGCCAGTACATATGTCCAGAATAGCCCACCAATGAAGTGAAAAGGTTTTATAACATATTCATAGCTAATATTGAACAATATTTCGATTTTATAAAAATCATCTTCAGAGCTTGTTTATACTCCGTATTATCAAGAGCGGAGACGAAAGTCAAACAAGCTCTGAAGATGATTTCATATCCTTTTATCTATACTCATACCGTCGGATTCATTTCCTTTCTTTTAACTATATATATATATATATATATATATATATATATATATATATATATATATATATATATTTGACCGAATGACAGCCGATATTTGGAATATTTGTTCTCCACAAACTTAAAAAAAAAAGAAGAGAGAAATAAGAAATTAGTTATTCGCCCATTCCTTTCATAAAGGAGGAGAAGAAGAAAGAGAAAAAAAGGAGGGGAAAAGGAAATAAGAAGAGAAATTATAACCACACAAATAAAATCATAAGCACGTCATTTCTGAAAATAAACTCTGATGATGAAGCTCATGCTTCGAAATCGATAAGACAAAAATAACATCTTTTTGTTTTTATTTTTCATACGCATTGTACTGGCCTTCAAAATATTAATATATTATAACATACTTAACAATGCTTCAAGCAAATTACCAATTGCTTTTATATATATATATATATATATATATATATATATATATATACAAGGTGTGTCAAAAAAGTATCGAGATATTTTTGTACTTTATGACACACCTTGTATTCTGAAAAAATTAACGTTCCATTCATTGTTCATTTTTATCTTGGTAAATACAGCTTCAATCTCGATACTTTTATGACACACCTTACACACACACGCACACACACACACACACACACACACACATATATATATATATATATATATATATATATATATATATATATATATATATATAATCCAAAAGTCCAGAGAAGAAATCTTCCTTACGACACAAGAGTTTTATTTAAAAAAAACCTGTCGCAGTTTGAGAGCTTAATGTGTGCTCTTAATGTTAGAGTCACAGAGCAAATATATAAGTAAAGAAATAACAAAAGACTTAGAGATTTAGCTTTATAGTCTATTTCAGGGAGCTTAGACAAAGTGTCTAACTCTCCCGACTCGGAGGTGTAAAAGTATGCAAATGTTGCATATCTTATTATAATGGAGATTGTGGGTTTGTCTGTCTGTAACCGAAACTATATTACTATACAAGTTACAATTTCCTTTGTTATTTACATCACATTCTCCACGATTTTATTTTTATTTGAACCTCAATTATTAATAAAATTGTTTTACATCATTAAGACTGTTGACCATATCTACATACTAAAAACATACAATTGTATTTATATATTCAACAAAATAGCGGTTTATAGTGTGAATGGGAAGGCTAATTTGCATATTGATCTTAAAAAATTGATTTTAATAAATATATGCTTAGTATTATTGATTTCTAATTGTTTGGTTTTATCTTATTGAATATGAGCAAAAATCTCTGAGATAAATCTTAAAAGAAACCCATTAACAAGAAGAAATAACTGTAATATTATTCTTTACTTCCTATTTTAACTAAATAGTTAAATTAGGAAAATTTACCAATGAAAGACGGGAGTAAGGGAAAATGATGGAAGAGTTAGTTTCAAAGCTGTTCTATTTTTTGATTATACCCCCTCTGTTCCAAATCTTTTTATCTGCATTTTTATTCAGTTTCATTAGCCTTTCTAATTTAATATGATATTTTATTACATTAGAACTTAAATACTTGCACCCGGAGGGTGCATATATTTGCTAGTACATGTAATAAGAAGCGCTAGTACATGTAATAAGTAGATCTAATCCCTCGGGTACTCAAATTGCTTACATTCAGAGTTCACACACTCCTCTAATCGAGAACACTCATGCACACTCTGGAACAAAGGTCTTTATCAGCATCAATTTCCTGACAAGCCTCCAAAATGAACTGAATCATGTTTTCAACTGTGCGAGGCTTGTGTGAGAAAACCTTATCTTTTACAACTTAAAAAAAATGGCTAATTTAACTGATGGGAATAAAAGGAAATGAGTAAATGTACATGCATTTTTATTACTTAAGATATGTCACTTTCACTTCAGTATAATATGACACTAAGTTCACTGGTGTGACGTCACTGTATACCTACCTTTTGCACCACCCTATATATATATATATATATATATATATATATATATATATACTATTTATATTTTTGCTTGAAGGCAATTACAATGCGTATATCGTATAAAATTCGATAACTATAAGAAATAACCATGACAAGTGAATTTCGCAAACGATCATGCCATGCTAGAACATCGTACAGTCTGTTTCAACTTTATTAAGTCTCATCAGCGATGTATACTAACAGTATAGTTAGTATACATCGCTGATGAGACTTAATAAAGTTGGATGAGGAGGCTGGAGGTAGGAGAATTGATAGGAAAAGTGTTATAGGCATTTTAAAATGTGTGTACTGCATTGAAAATTAATTTTTATTTAAGGATGGTTTGTATTGTTTTATGTATAAAGCTTTTAGTATTTCGGAGTTTTTTTTTTCTTTGTGCAGAATGTGTGTATCTTCCGTTAGAATATTACGTTGATTAAAGTGGGAGCATGCATGTAATTTTAGATGTTGTGAAATGGAGCTATTATCTGTCATATGGAGAGTTAAACGGCGAGATAAAATCGTTGAGGTAAAACCGATGTAGGTATTTTCATGTTTTGGGAGACAGCAATCTCCTAAGGGACATTCAAATCTGTATACTATATTGGTCTCGGGATATGAACTTCGGTGGACTAATCCACGAACTCCATCCAAAATAAAAACAAGTTGTCCCGAAAGCTTGAAAAGATCACCAATAAAATCGTTAAACAGGAGATCTGACTTTTGTTTAATTCCACATGTATAAATGAAAGAATGCTGCCCACCCCACCCACATATATATATATATATATAATATATATATATATATATATATATATATATATATAATTATAAATAATGCCAAATAATATACGTCTGTATAATATTCCACTAGAAATTATTAAATTTTTGGTTGATAAGAAAAATAACGTTTTATTAAAAAATTGGTAGAAGTGAATTTATTTATTTTCGATACTCTCTCTCTCCTCTCTCGCTCTCTCTCTCTCTCTCTCTTTCTCGCTCTCACTTTATATATATATATATATATATATATATATATATATATATATAATATATACGATGGTGTTTAAAAAAGTAATGCTATTTTGTTTAGGACAGGTATAATTACCAACACAGGAACCTGTATCAATGATACAGTGTATCATACATCAAAATGAAGCTGGTACTGCTGTGCGATCACATCCCTACTTCTCTACATAGTCACCGTTTCTCTCAATAGCAATGTTCCACCTTCAGATGAGAGCATTATCCCTGCCCCCGTAAAATTCTGTTGACTTCCTTTGAGCCACTTCTTTCACTACTGATTTCACTTCCTCATCACTGAATAATGTTTGCCCTTGAAACCCTCTTTCATGGCGCCGAAGAGAGGCAAACATTATTCCAGTGACGAGGAAGTGAAATCTTTAGTGAAGAAGTGGCTCAAAGAACAGTCAACAGAATATTACGGATATGGAAGAACTGGATGTGAATGCTGGTACCCATATAGAATTTTAAATAAAGTTATGAGTGTCTTCTCAAATTCATTTTTCTAAAAATAATGATTCAGAAATAAATTATAAGATCTTTTAAAATAGGAAGTTACAATCACCTCGTATATATAATATATATATATATATATATATATATATATATATATATAGAGAGAGAGGAGAGAGAGAGGAGAGAAGAGAGAGGAGAGGGTGTTCGGGAAAATTTGACAGTTTCATAAAGAAAAGAAAAAGTGCTTGGTAACTACAAAATTTAATGATTGTAAGAAAATTCGACAGGCACAGGAAATTACACTACTGTCAACAATTTTCACTCAAAATAATCGCCATTAAGCGTCGATCACAGCCTCAATCCTGCTCCGGAACCTGGAGCAAGCTGATGTTACAGTTCCCTGTGAAGGTCTCAAAAACTACCTTAATTCTGTCGCATTAACTGGGCTTTTGTAGTACTGGCTCGGCGATTGGTTTCCTTTCTCACCAGCGCCACATACATAATATATCCATGGGATTAACATCTGGGGTGTTCGGAGGCCAAACATTGGGACTTGTTTAGTCTGTAAAAATTCTCCCGACAACCATTTCTGACTTTCCTAGAGGTGTGGCAGGGGCCGAATCCTGCTGCCACACATATAGCCCACCATTGGCTATCCTTGTTATCCAGGCTTGACTACCAATGTTTAGCAACTCCCACGTAGGAATCCGAGGGTCCTCCAACACATTTTTTCTGCAGATTTTCGAGGAATTCTGCTGTGCGAATGCAATCAGATCCTCTGTTATGTTGCTTTCTTCTAGACACAAGCCTCACAGTCTCCATTGCAGTTCTCCAGTTCACTGCTTGATTTTTTTTACAGTGTTCAGGGAGCATTGGGCAGCAACGCATAATCTCCTTATTTTGATGGCCGGTGCAGCTCATCATGACAAGTTATTCTAGTCCATGATGAAGTGGGTTCCAGTCATCCATTCTATCTGTAATCACATATATGATGAAGAAGGGTCCAGCCTTTTAAATGATGCGTAGTGTGCGCCAATACCTCCACCCTACGGAGAGAAAATAACAAACATAAATATGCAGATTTATCCCGAACACCCGAATATATATATATATAATATATATATATATATATATATATAATATATATATATATATATAAAAGAAGTTGGGTTGTACTGTCGACTTTATTAACTAGAAAGAGATGTCTTCATGATTGCGAGAAATATTAGCTTATCCCGTTGATTTCTTATAAATAAGAAACACACAATATTGGTATATTCGCTTTTACTAATCAGCTGCTGCTGCTAATAAAAAAAGAATGCTGTCTACTGGCTATATCAGCAGTGATTCAAATGGACGCATAGCGCCGCTGCTGATTTTTACAGCAATTAGATAATAATTTGATAAATCACTTTCCTCTTATTTTCTCTCTTTACCCCTGTTTTCTTTCTTTTCCCTCACTCTCTGGTGTTCCTTTTTTTAATCCGGTCATGGACTGGGTACTTTTGCTAGTATATAATATTATATATATATATATATATAATTATATATATATTATAGTAAAACATTAAGTAATATATATATACACAAAGACTGTAGCAATCTACCATCATGCAGTTGTTCGCAAGCTTGTCTCATAGATCAATTTGCGTGTGAAGGGAGTGTCTCCTCGTAGGTACACTCCTTTTGTGGCCTTATGTCAGACATGGATGCATAGATGTGTACATGGTATTTCTGACATATAGTAACCCTCCCTATGACAATGCAATTAAATAAAAATAGCGTGATAATCCGGGTGGGGTCTTTTAATATACAACTTTGAATTGAAACCAGCAAGACTACTCCGTGTTGCCCGGCATCTTTATTACGAAACTAGTCAATACACTTTCTCCTCAGTCTTCCGACCGTTTATCATCTTGCAACAAACACCCCCTGGTTAAAAAATGAGACCGTCCAAATCGTCCAAGATGAAATGCAAAAATGTAAATCCTGATTATCTGGTGTTGCTTATCCGCCAAAATGGGATTTGTTATGAGTGTCGTCATCTCAGTTAAATAATGGACAATTCCGTTTATATTATGAACAAAGAAAGGGAAGGAATAGAACATGATACACAGAAAAATATAATAAAGAAAGAAAGAAATTAGGGGAGAGAGGAGAGAGAGATAGAGAGAGAGAGAGAGAGAGAGAGAGAGAGGAGAGAGAGGGGGTGAGGGGTTGTGAGCGGCGGAAGCGATTTGCTCTAATCTGTTTCAAGTGAACATAATGAAAGACAAAGCAGGAAAGAAAAAAAAAAAGTGTGGTGTGTGTGTGTGTGTTGTGTGGTGTGTGTGTGAGAGAGAGAGAGAGAGAGAGAGAGAGAGAGAGAGAGAGAGAGAGATCAAAATTCTTATACTTTTTACATATTGAACTATTTAATGGCTCTTAAGTAAATATATCAAACGTTGTAATAATTAAATTATCATACTGTTTTTTATCCACAGGTCCAGCTCATCAATATCATACTTTTTCCATATTGAACTATTTAGCAATAGCTCTTAAGTAAACATATCAAACGTCGTAATAATTAAGTCATCATACTGTGGTATATCCACAGGTCATGCTAATAATAAATATTTTGCCTATTTTAAACTGCTGTTCATTTTTAATTATGACTACATACAGGAAGTTTGATAAATGATACAACGTTCAGGATAAGACGCTTGAATTGACACGTATGTATTTACCCAACCCCTTCCCCCGGGTAAGATGTGACATAAGATGTGTGTGCATAGGTAGCGCTGGCTTGTCGGTATGTCAGGAGGATGGACAAAGGCCGCATTCCCAAAGATCTGCTGTCCGGTGAACTAGTGGAGGGCACCCGACCGACAGGGAGACCACGCCTACGCTTCACAGATGTCTGCAAAAGAGACATGAAGGTATGTTACATCGACATAAGCACATGGGAGACTTGTGCTGAAGACCGTGTGACCTGGCGCCTCCTCGCCAAAAAAGGAACGAAGAGAGAGAGAGAGAGAGAGAGAAGAGAGAGAGAGAGAGAGAGAGAGAGAGAGAGAGAGAGGCCGCCCACAAAAGAGAGCTAAAAGGAAGGAGAAACAGCAGCATCCCCCAAACCTACAGAAAGCATCACCTTTTGTTTGCAGCCACTGCACCAGAGACTGCTATTCAAGGATCGGTCTGTTCGGCTACTCACGTAGCTGTAGGGTAAAAAAACAGACACTACGCCATCGTCTTAAATAGACGGAGGGTTGCCAACACATGTAGGTATTTACCCAACCCGTTCGCCACAGGTAGAATGTGACACAAGTCATTGCTTCAAGTAAAAAAAGTACAATTGACGGAATGGCCTATTGTTGGTATTGCAGCGATTGTCTTCTCTTGTTGGAATGGAGCTGAAAGTGGGAAAAGGGTTATCTTCCCTTGGCGCCAGGGTTTGCCACTAGAGGGCGTACACACCCTGGCTTTTTAAACTCAGAATCCTTTCATAGATTGTTCATTTCTATTTTACTAAATCCATCTTCTGTCTTCATACTTTTCGAACGGACCTTGTATTTTAAAGAAATTGATCATTTCTGTCTTGGTAAATACAGCTCCAGTCTCAAGGTTTTTTCAACACTTGTTTTTAAAGAAAATTAACGTTTCATTCGTTGTTCATTTCTATCTTGGTACATACAGCTTCAGTCTCGATACTTTTTCAACACGCCTTGTATTTTAAAGAAAATTAACGTTTCATTCATTGTTCATTTCTATCTTGGTACATACAGCTCCAGTCTCGATACTTTTTTAAACACACCTTGTATTTTAAAGAAAATTAACGTTTCATTCGTTGTTCATTTCTATCTTGGTACATACAGCTTCAGTCTCGATACTTTTTCAACACGCCTTGTATTTTAAAGAAAATTAACGTTTCATTCATTGTTCATTTCTATCTTGGTACATACAGCTCCAGTCTCGATACTTTTTAAACACACCTTGTATTTTAAAGAAAATTAACGTTTCATTCGTTGTTCATTTCTATCATGGTAAATACAGCCCCGGGTTCGATGCTTTTTCAACGCACCTTGTATTTTAATGAAAATTAACGTTTTATTCATTGTTCATTTCTATCTTGGTAAATACAGCTTCAGTCTCGATACTTTTTCAACACTCCTTGTATTTTAAAGAAAATTAACGTTTCATTCGTTGTTCATTTCTTTCTTGGTACATACAGCTCCAATCTCGATACTTTTTATATACAGATCGCATTTTAAAGAAAATTAACGTTTCATTCATTGTTCATTTCTATCTTGGTAAATAAAGCTTCAGCCTCGGAACTTTTTGGTCACTGTCGGTACATTCTGTCACTCTATATGAAATGAATAAACGTTTTGAAGTATTAGTTACCAAAATCTTAGGATGGTGTTCATAAATAGATAATGTCAACGAAGATGTTTTGTTATTCATCTCATTATTTTACCTGAATGGGGTGACACAAAAACCCTTGACTTGACAGATATTTCAAATATGTATTTAATTATTAGAATGAATATGAGATCTGATGAATCTATCAGATAAATCCTCACCGTGATATCATAAGTTTCATTAGTGTTTTGTTAAATGTGCAAAGCTTCGCTTTCTTATCTTTTAATTGAAATATCATCCCCGAAGCACAGTATAGTAAAACCCATTTCTAATGCTTTTTCATAATATAACTTATTTCCATATTATTTTCAAATTAAAATATATTTCACTGAATTTTCATAGTAAAACCCATTTCTGATGCATTTTTTTTATAGTAGAAATCAATTCCAATGCATTTTCATAGTAAGACCCTTTTCTAATGCATTTTCATAGTGAAAATAATTTTTAATGCATTTTCATAGTGAAAATAATTTGTAATGCATTTTCATAGAGAAAATAATTTTTAATGCATTTTCATAGTGAAAATAATTTCTAATGCATTTTCATAGTGAAAGTAATTTTTTATGCATTTTCATAGTGAAAATCATTTTAATGCATTTTCATAGTGAAAATAATTTCTAATGCATTTTCATAGTAAAAATCATTTCTAATGCATTTTCATAGTAAAAATCATTTCTAATGCATTTTCATAGTGAAAATCATTTCTAATGCATTTTCATAGTGAAAATCATTTTTAATCCATTTTCATAGTGAAAATCATTTCTAATGCATTTTCATAGTAAAAATCATTTTTAATGCATTTTCATAGTGAAAATCATTTTTAATGCATTTTCATAGTGAAAATAATTTTTAATGCATTTTCATAGTGAAAATAATTTTTAATGCATTTTCATAGTGAAAATAATTTCTAATGCATTTTCATAGTGAACATAATTTCTTATGCATTTTCATAGAGAAAATAATTTCTAATGCATTTTCATAGTGAAAATCATTTCTAATGCATTTTCATAGTGAAAATAATTTCCAATATACATTTTGGGGAGACACACATGTGCCAGCCCTGTCGGTTGAGGCTTTAGAATACACCGACTGGGCCTTGCAGAGGGGTAGGTCTTACCCAATGGGGCCACCTGGAAGGAACCCTGGTGATTGAGCAGTACATGGCATGCAACACTCCACTTTCGTTCCGATGGACAACTTTAACGCATCCTCCATACTCACCAGATTTAGCGCCTTCAGACTCGGATCTCTTCGGTCCCATGAAAAAGGGTTTGAGAGGCAAACATTATTCTTGTGACGAGGAAGTGAAATCTGTAGTGATGATGTGGCTAAATAAAAAAAATCAACAGTATTTTACGGGGCAGGGATACATTCTCTTGTAGCGTTAGTTTGTATTCGCCTGGTGGAGTTGTCTGCCCTTTTGATGATGCCCGCCAGGGCACCACCAGTATTTAAGCGCCGGTTTCAAAGCCTTTCGCTCTCTTTATAGTTTCAGCAACTACGAGCCACATGGGGTAGATTCTATCTAAACCCTCTCGTGGGGCTCCGCCCCCCTTACATTACTGTAAGTTCTTTACAGCATGGACTATCGCTAGTCTCATGTCTGTACTCTTTTATGTTATATCTGTATCATTCATGAATGTGTCTTATCTTGATTTGGGTACTTCTTTGTATGTGTATTCTTTATTATGAACGTTGTAGCAACTGTTATCCATGTGCTGTATGTATTAAATGTTTGTCTATTAACCTTTGTCGGAGTTATTTGTATCCGAAGTATGTTGAACTTTACACCTACGTTACACTCTCATTGGAAGGTTGAACATTGCTATTGAGAGAAACGGTCACTATGTGGAGGAGTAGGGATGTGATCCTCAGAGGACCATCTTCATGATGTATGATGTGTTGGTAATTATAACCTATCTTAAAAAATGGCATTACTTTTTTGACTCACCTCGTGTGTATATATATATATATATATATATATATATTATATACACACACACACACATATAGTTTGAAATTTATATATATATATATATATATATATATATATATATATATATATATATGTGTGTGTGTGTGTGTGTGTGTGTGTGTGTGTGTTGAATTAAACAAAAACACATCTCTTTGCTGGACTAATCCACGAATTCCACCCAAATATTAAAAAGTTGGCCAGAAAACTTGGAAAAATCAAAAATCAAATTGTTAAACAGGAGATATATTTTTCTTTAATTCAACATACATAAATGAAAGAATGCTGTCCCTCCACACACACACACACACACACACACACACACACACACACACACACATATATATATATATATATATATATATATATATATATATATATATATATTATATATAATAAATTATATATATATAATTTGAAATTTACCTGTCAAGGTGCCCGAGAGGTTAAGAAATCAGGCGGACAAGTAGTCGGTCGGAGTTCGCTCCTAGCCAGGGATAGTTGTTGTGTCTAGCCACACTGAGGAGGCGTGAAACGCCGAAACACGTGTCTGTGGAAAACTTATTAATATATGCTCCCGTAAATTCGGTAGAGCTCTCTAAGCGGTGATTTAAATTAACTTTCACTACCAAGCATATATAAGCAATGGGCGTTTGCTCGCAGACTAGATCTCTCTGTGATCGTAAAATATGTAAACAAACCTATGTATTTAATATGTTTTTAAATTTCAAACATATTCAGTTTTGTTTTCACTGATCATATGAACTCACCACTTCAAATACATTTTTTTAGCCCGACTGTTTGTGGTTTGTCAAACACTTAGAAAACGTATTTAAACTTTCTAAAAACAAGTTCTTTCACAAGTTCCTCCTGATGATGACCTAAGGTCGAAACTAGTCGAGAACAAATTAAAACATAAATAAACACAAAATAATATTCCTGTTTTATTATCACTTTTTGTTCATATATTATATATATATATATATATATATATATATATATATATATATATATATATATATATGTTGTAAAACTGTTTCAGTTCAAAGTGACCTAAATGTATATGCCATCTGTGTAATCTAAGTAAATATTAAAAACTGTTATTCAATATGTGTGCATGCAAATTTAGATATATGTATTTACAATTATATAGAATAAAAGCCAATATATGTAAGTATAAATATAATAAGTATAGACATGTCCTAAATATAGGTAACAATTCGGCTTCATCTTTAATGTAGTTTCACACTTCACACAAGTTAAGTGCCGTATTCGACGGCATATAAGACGCACGGGCATATAAGACGCACCACCATTTCAGCAAGTAAGATTCAGGAAAAAAAAAGTATTTTATGTATTTAAGCATATATTGTTGAAAACAGTCTAGCTGTGCATTACACAAGTAGAAACATAGCTGTATAAAAGCAATTTGGCAGTACAGGGTAGGTAAAAGTACTGAGCGTAAGCTGTGTTAGTGAGCATCATAGAGAAGATTAGCCTAGGCCTACGATATATAAGACGATGTATAAGATTTTTTGAGCCAACATTTTGGAAAAAAAGTGCGTTCTATATGCCGTCTGTTGAGTATCTGGCCGCCATCCTTGGTTCCAGATGTAGTAAATAAGTAAGCAAGCCAATAAGAATCCGGTGTTATAGTATTCTTTGTAAGTCCGACGTCCAAGATAATCCAAATAGCAATGAGCCAGGGTTAAGAATCAGACTAGTATAAATACAACAACAGCAGCAGCAGCACTGCCAGTGATTGGACAATAGATTGCCTTCGGTGGTCACGTGGTAGTCAACGAATCTATATTTAGTACTGACCGTCTGGCACACGCCTTATATCCCAAACGTGGTGTAATGGTTAGCAAGCTCGCTTCGCAAACCATTGTTAGTGAGTTCGATTCTCATTGGGAGCCCCATACTTCTGGCCTTGTGCCATATCTAAGCTAAGCTTAGTAAATAACTATATCCCAAACGTGGTGTAATGGTTAGCAAGCTCGCTTCGCAAACCATTGTTAGTGAGTTCGATTCTCATTGGGAGCCCCATACTTCTGGCCTTGTGCCATATCTAAGCTAAGCTTAGTAAATAAAAAGGCACCTTATGTGGTGTAATGGTTAGCAAGCTGGATTAGCAGACCATTGTTAGTGAGTTCGATTCTCACTGGGTGCCTCCCACTTCTGGCCTTGTGCCATATCTAAGCTAAGCTTAGTAAATAACTATATCCCAAACGTGGTGTAATGGTTAGCAAGCTCGCTTCGCAAACCATTGTTAGTGAGTTCGATTCTCATTGGGAGCCCCATACTTCTGGCCTTGTGCCATATCTAAGCTGAGCTTAGTAAAAAGAAGGGCACCTCGCGTGGTGTAATGGTTAGCAAGCGGGATTTGCAGACCATTGTTAGTGAGTTCGATTCTCATTGGGCGCCTCATACTTCTGGCCTTGTGCCATATTTAAGCTAAGCTTAGTAAATAACTATATCCCAAACGTGGTGTAATGGTTAGCAAGCTCGCTTCGCAGACCATTGTTAGTGAGTTCGATTCTCACTGGGAGCCCCATACTTCTGGCCTTGTGCCATATTTAAGCTAAGCTTAGTAAATAACTATATCCCAAACGTGGTGTAATGGTTAGCAAGCTCGCTTCGCAGACCATTGTTAGTGAGTTCGATTCTCACTGGGAGCCCCATACTTCTGGCCTTGTGCCATATTTAAGCTAAGCTTAGTAAATAACTATATCCCAAACGTGGTGTAATGGTTAGCTAGCTCGCTTCGCAAACCATTGTTAGTGAGTTCGATTCTCATTGGAAGCCCCATACTTCTGGCCTTGTGCCATATCTAAGCTAAGCTTAGTAAATAACTATAGCCAAAAAAATCCACCGTCAAATACGGTAATTACTTTGAGACATGGCGTGTTCAAGGTGATAAAATCTTAAAAACCCAAAATGAAAAATAATCTCTTATAATAGCAGAACAAAATAATTCTATAAGAACCAATTATATGAGGATGAGTAAAAAAGTAATGCCATTTTGTTTAGGACAGATATAATTACCAACACAGGAATATATATCATACATGAAAATCAAGCTGGTCCTCTGTGGATCACATCCCTACTTCTCCACATAGTCACTATTTCTCTCAATAGTAATGTTCCACTTTCGCATGAGAGCATGTATCCTTGCCCCGTAAAATTCTGTTGACTGTTCTGTCAAACTCTTTCATGAGGCCCCATGAAAGAGGGTTTGAGAGGAAAATATTATTCCAGTGACGAGGAAGTGAAATTTGTAGTGAAGAAGTGGCTCAAAGAACAGTCAACAGAATTTTACGGGCAGGGATACATGCACTCATTCGAAGGTGGAACATTGCTAATGAAAGAAACGCTGACTATGTGGAGAAGTAGGGATGTGATCCACAGAGGACCAGCTTCATTTTGGTGTATGATACATGTTTCTGTGTTGGTAATTATACCTGCCCTAAACAAAATGGTATTACTTTTTGATAAACCCTCGTATCAAAGCGAAAATAGATAAGACGCAACGAAATAGCAAGTGCAGTATGCGTGGAGACATGGATGAAACAGTTTATCACATAATAATTGAATGTAGCTAATTGGTACTAGAAAGTACAAGACTATGCACAATTGGGTGATATGGTGATCCACTGGGAATTGTGCAAGAATTTAAATTTTCACCGTACAACCAAATGATAAATACGTTTTCTGATTGGCACAAGGAAAATACAAGACTATGCACAATTGGGGGATAAGGTGATCCACTGGGAATTGTGCAAGAATTTAAATTTTCACCGTACAACCAAATGATAAATACGTTTTCTGATTGGCACAAGGAAAATACAAGACTATGCACAATTGGGGGATAAGGTGATCCACTGGGAATTGTGCAAGAATTTAAATTTTCACCGTACAACCAAATGATAAATACGTTTTCTGATTGGCACAAGGAAAATACAAGACTATGCACAATTGGGGGATAAGGTGATCCACTGGGAATTGTGCAAGAATTTAAATTTTCACCGTACAACCAAATGATAAATACGTTTTCTGATTGGCACAAGGAAAATACAAGACTATGCACAATTGGGGGATAAGGTGATCCACTGGGAATTGTGCAAGAATTTAAATTTTCACCGTACAACCAAATGATAAATACGTTTTCTGATTGGCACAAGGAAAATACAAGACTATGCACAATTGGGGGGATAAGGTGATCCACTGGGAATTGTGCAAGAATTTAAATTTTCACCGTACAACCAAATGATAAATACGTTTTCTGATTGGCACAAGGAAAATACAAGACTATGCACAATTGGGGATAAGGTGATCCACTGGAATTGTGCAAGAATTTAAATTTTCACCGTACAACCAAATGATAAATACGTTTTCTGATTGGCACAAGGAAAATACAAGACTATGCACAATTGGGGATAAGGTGATCCACTGGGAATTGTGCAAGAATTTAAATTTTCACCGTACAACCAAATGATAAATACGTTTTCTGATTGGCACAAGGAAAATACAAGACTATGCACAATTGGGGGATAAGGTGATCCACTGGGAATTGTGCAAGAATTTAAATTTTCACCGTACAACCAAATGATAAATACGTTTTCTGATTGGCACAAGGAAAATACAAGACTATGCACAATTGGGGATAAGGTGATCCACTGGGAATTGTGCAAGAATTTAAATTTTCACCGTACAACCAAATGATAAATACGTTTTCTGATTGGCACAAGGAAAATACAAGACTATGCACAATTGGGGGATAAGGTGATCCACTGGGAATTGTGCAAGAATTTAAATTTTCACCGTACAACCAAATGATAAATACGTTTTCTGATTGGCACAAGGAAAATACAAGACTATGCACAATTGGGGATAAGGTGATCCACTGGGAATTGTGCAAGAATTTAAATTTTCACCGTACAACCAAATGATAAATACGTTTTCTGATTGGCACAAGGAAATACAAGACTATGCACAATTGGGGATAAGGTGATCCACTGGGAATTGTGCAAGAATTTAAATTTTCACCGTACAACCAAATGATAAATACGTTTCTGATTGGCACAAGGAAAATACAAGACTATGCACAATTGGGGGATAAGGTGATCCACTGGGAATTGTGCAAGAATTTAAATTTTCACCGTACAACCAAATGATAAATACGTTTTCTGATTGGCACAAGGAAAATACAAGACTATGCACAATTGGGGATGTGATCCACTGGGAATTGTGCAAGAATTTAAATTTTCACCGTACAACCAAATGATAAATACGTTTTCTGATTGGCACAAGGAAAATACAAGACTATGCACAATTGGGGATAAGGTGATCCACTGGGAATTGTGCAAGAATTTAAATTTTCACCGTACAACCAAATGATAAATACGTTTTCTGATTGGCACAAGGAAAATACAAGACTATGCACAATTGGGGGATAAGGTGATCCACTGGGAATTGTGCAAGAATTTAAATTTTCACCGTACAACCAAATGATAAATACGTTTTCTGATTGGCACAAGGAAAATACAAGACTATGCACAATTGGGGATAAGGTGATCCACTGGGAATTGTGCAAGAATTTAAATTTTCACCGTACAACCAAATGATAAATACGTTTTCTGATTGGCACAAGGAAAATACAAGACTATGCACAATTGGGTGATAAGGTGATCCACTGGGAATTGTGCAAGAATTTAAATTTTCACCGTACAACCAAATGATAAATACGTTTTCTGATTGGCACAAGGAAAATACAAGACTATGCACAATTGGGGGATAAGGTGATCCACTGGGAATTGTGCAAGAATTTAAATTTTCACCGTACAACCAAATGATAAATACGTTTTCTGATTGGCACAAGGAAAATACAAGACTATGCACAATTGGGGATAAGGTGATCCACTGGGAATTGTGCAAGAATTTAAATTTTCACCGTACAACCAAATGATAAATACGTTTTCTGATTGGCACAAGGAAAATACAAGACTATGCACAATTGGGGATAGGTGATCCACTGGAATTGTGCAAGAATTTAAATTTTCACCGTACAACCAAATGATAAATACGTTTTCTGATTGGCACAAGGAAAATACAAGACTATGCACAATTGGGTGATAAGGTGATCCACTGGGAATTGTGCAAGAATTTAAATTTTCACCGTACAACCAAATGATAAATACGTTTTCTGATTGGCACAAGGAAAATACAAGACTATGCACAATTGGGGGATAAGGTGATCCACTGGGAATTGTGCAAGAATTTAAATTTTCACCGTACAACCAAATGATAAATACGTTTTCTGATTGGCACAAGGAAAATACAAGACTATGCACAATTGGGATAGGTGATCCACTGGGAATTGTGCAAGAATTTTAAATTTTCACCGTACAACCAAATGATAAATACGTTTTCTGATTGGCACAAGGAAAATACAAGACTATGCACAATTGGGTGATAAGGTGATCCACTGGGAATTGTGCAAGAATTTAAATTTTCACCGTACAACCAAATGATAAATACGTTTTCTGATTGGCACAAGGAAAATACAAGACTATGCACAATTGGGGGATAAGGTGATCCACTGGGAATTGTGCAAGAATTTAAATTTTCACCGTACAACCAAATGATAAATACGTTTTCTGATTGGCACAAGGAAAATACAAGACTATGCACAATTGGGGGATAAGGTGATCCACTGGGAATTGTGCAAGAATTTAAATTTTCACCGTACAACCAAATGATAAATACGTTTTCTGATTGGCACAAGGAAAATACAAGACTATGCACAATTGGGGATAAGGTGATCCACTGGGAATTGTGCAAGAATTTAAATTTTCACGTACAACCAAATGATAAATACGTTTTCTGATTGGCACAAGGAAAATACAAGACTATGCACAATTGGGGGATAAGGTGATCCACTGGAATTGTGCAAGAATTTAAATTTTCACCGTACAACCAAATGATAAATACGTTTTCTGATTGGCACAAGGAAAATACAAGACTATGCACAATTGGGTGATAAGGTGATCCACTGGGAATTGTGCAAGAATTTAAATTTTCACCGTACAACCAAATGATAAATACGTTTTCTGATTGGCACAAGGAAAATACAAGACTATGCACAATTGGGTGATAAGGTGATCCACTGGGAATTGTGCAAGAATTTAAATTTTCACCGTACAACCAAATGATAAATACGTTTTCTGATTGGCACAAGGAAAATACAAGACTATGCACAATTGGGGGATAAGGTGATCCACTGGAATTGTGCAAGAATTTAAATTTTCACCGTACAACCAAATGATAAATACGTTTTCTGATTGGCACAAGGAAAATACAGACTATGCACAATTGGGTGATATGGTGATCCACTGGGAATTGTGCAAGAATTTAAATTTTCACCGTACAACCAAATGATAAATACGTTTTCTGATTGGCACAAGGAAAATACAAGACTATGCACAATTGGGTGATAAGGTGATCCACTGGGAATTGTGCAAGAATTTAAATTTTCACTGTACAACCAAATGATATATGCACAAACCTTAATCCGTCCTAGAGAATGAGATGAGTTTTTCTGAGATTTTGAGATTCAAACGGATCACCTAACCCCGATCAGAAGACGGGATCTAGTGTTAATTAAAAAGAAAAAAAAAGAACTTGTCATCTAGTAGATTTTGCCCTCCCAGTTGATCACAGAGAGATTAATTACCAACACAGAAACATGTATCATACATCAAGAGTAGGGCAAACTGGGTTCTTTAACCTTATGTAGCAAGATGGGGGAATATCCTGAGTTTTGCGAGAACTACTATTAGAAAAGAGACGAAGAAGAAATAAGAGTGAGTAAAGGTTTAAAAAAAAAAGTGATGAGCACAAAACAGGTTGTCGTGAGTTTGACCGGGGCGTGACCCCCCGAATGGAGAATTGAATGTCAACCGGAAAGTTTCGGGTGTTGACCAGAACCGGAAGTCACGTGGTGACGTGGAACGACGAAGAAAAATACCGGCCTGTTTTTTGCTTTCCGAGGCCTAGGGGAACGGACGGGCCTCTGTTCCCTAGAGTGGGATCACCGTAATTTATCAGTGTCCTCTCTCTCTTTCTCTCTGCCTTTCCTCCTCTCCGACACAGCCCACGAGAC
Organism: Doryteuthis pealeii; assembly: GCA_023376005.1. Lineage (NCBI taxonomy): Eukaryota > Metazoa > Mollusca > Cephalopoda > Myopsida > Loliginidae > Doryteuthis > Doryteuthis pealeii. The sequence continues at coordinate 4,790,359 of CM042164.1, read as the reverse complement.
TAGCCCTGGAAATAAAAGCTAAGCAGCTTGTGACAATATATTTCTCGCGTTGTACTTTTTTTTATCGACAAGATGACCGCCACGTGCCGAACACCTTTTTAGTGTCGTGAATTTGGAGGCACGTTGACAAGACCCGCTATACAACATATATCGCTATTAGAACGTTACGTATATATCCGTTTTGGTACCGTGAATATATCACTACGTAACACTTAGTTAGGCAACCAATCTAGGAGAATGAAATTCTGAATTCAAATCTGCTAAACATCGCTTAAGAAATTGACATTGTGACACATCCTGCTCGTGTGGAGGAGTTGGTAAATATATATAATGCGATTTAAAAGAAACACCCAGTGAACACGTAGCAAAAACGATCAACAAGTCTAAACACACAAAAGACCAACGAACAAACTTAACCCATAAACGAACAGTATTTTTAAAGTTAATTAAAATTTTAAATCTCTCACTTAGATACAAATTACATTTTGTTTTTTTACAAACCCTCTGAAGGTGAATAAAGACGATTTGCAGTAGTGTGTCAATCGTTGATTTTTCAATCTTGAGCGGCCAATCCTTTTTAGAGTTTATTTCCATTGGCGCTGTCACCTCTTCCTCCATAAAATTCATTAACATTCATTTGTGTAGATGGCTCAATTCAGCCGAATAGAATGCAATGGTGGGAGTGTGGCAGTTTTTAGTTGGATGTGCAGTCGAGCATAAAGGCCACCACTGCCGTCGCCGTGAAATGACTTTTTAAAATGTCGCAGGCCACCAACCGAGATTCAGTTTTAAAAAAATTAACTAAACTAAAATAAATTGGAGAAGAATTTTTAAAAGTCCAGTCAAAGGTGAATATTTTCCCATAAAGAAGAGTATATATATATATATATATATATATATATATAAAACCTCCCACTACCAATTGATATTACCTCCCACTAATTCCTTGCTATTACTCGTTCTCGTTAAAAACGAGACATGAAAACTATTCCGTCGTTTCCCACCTGAGGATGGCAAAGTGTATTGCCGAAAGCGCTAGTGTTGAAACATTCGGTGGACTGTTATACTAGTTCCACCCTGACACCAGAAGGATGGCCCGAAGATTAGAACGGATCAATGAAAGACAGGAATTGTCTGTTCAATTCAACGAAACCTGTATAAAAGAAAAAATGCTGCCAAAATACACTTATATATATATATATATATATATATATATATATATATATATATATATATATATGTAATACTTCTAGGAAAGGTAAGACACAAAACCACTTTACATTTCCTAGACGTATTACTAATAAATGACAACAATCACTTAGAATTTAAAGTATACCACAAACCCACCAATAAGAATGACCATATCCATTTCTACTCACATCACAACACCAAAATCAAAAGTGGTTTGGTTATAGGTTTCTACCTTAGAGCCCTTAGAATCTGTACCAAGAAATTTTTGGACGAAGAATTTGAATACATAGATAAATCCTTTAATCAACTACAATACCCTCATATATATATATATATATTGAATTTTTGATAGAGGAATTATATATATAATTGATAATTTTGAATCATATTACCACGACCAGACAACTTGGCAAACACCATTTGCGACATCCGGAGCACTGGACAGCTGTTTCGACCAAAGGAGGTCGAAACAGCTGTCCAGTGCTCCGGATGTCGCAAATGGTGTTTGCCGAGTTGTCTGGTCGTGGTAATATGATTCAAAATTATCAATTATATATATATATATATATATATATATATATATATATATATATATACGCTCCCACTTTGGTCGAGCACTTTGAATAGGGTTTTAATTGCAGATTCACCGTATCTGGCGCACAGCTAATCCTCGCTTTGTTTACATATGTTTGAGGCCTCTAGTGAATTTATTTCCGCTTAGAAATGTAGCGATTAAATATTCTCCTATATTTGACAGCTGCATCTGGCCATACGGGTAAGAGGATTGGCGAACGAAAGTTCATTCGGGTCTCAAACCCGGCCAGGGGTAGCTGTTAAACGGTATAGCCACACTGATGAAAGGTGAAACCTTGAAACACGTGTCTGTGGATTACTTATATATATATATATATATATATATATATATATATATAAGATAATCCAACTGACTGGTAAGTAAGGGATGATTCTATTTGGGATCATCAACATCTCACTGTACATCCATACTGTATGCTCATGTAGGTGCAAACTTTTAGATTCATATACGGATTTTTATAAATCCCTAAGAGAGCTCAATGTATGATAACTAATAAATTGATTATATATATAAATATAGAGCAATGTGTTTTTTTTGTAATCACTAACTGATGAGATTAAACTCACATTGAGTCTCTGGTCGAAATAAATTTATCATAGTCAAATGACGTTTTTGTAAATCATTCTTTTTTTGAAAGTTATATATATATATATATGTGTGTGTGTGTGTGTGTGTGTGTGTGTGTGAGAAGTAAACAAACAGACGATGTTTATGATATGGCTATTTTTAGCCGACAATATTTGGGAGAATATGTGCTTAATTGAAGTCGAACCTAATTTTGAAAGTTAATTAATTAATAATTAATTAATTAGGCGGGATTACCTATTTAAATGTAAGGCTAAACAAATCGAGAAAAATCAATCTCTGTATGTACATTTCGGCCTATGTACATACAGAGATTGATTTTCTCGATTTGTTTAGCCTTACATTTAAATAGGTAATCCCGCTAATTAATTAATTATTAATTAATTAACTTTCAAATTAGGTTCGACTTCAATTAAGCACATATTCTCCCAAATATTGTCGGCTAAAAATAGCCATATCATAAACATCGTCTGTTTGTTTACTTCACACACACACACACACACACACACACACACACACATATATATAATATATATATATATATATATGGGAGAAATAAGAGGAAATTAATTTGACAATATGTATAGAAAGGTAGACAAACACGAGATGTTGTACATCCATTTTGTACAATATCCCGTGTTTGTCTAGCTTTCTGCAAACACACACACACACACACACACACACACACACACATATATATATATATATATATATATATATATATATATATATATATGAAAATGAAGATCACTTTCCGGAGAATAGAATATAGAGTTAATCTCAACTTCGACCGTCGATACAATAATTAACCGAATATGTCGGAGATATAAAGAATATATAAGTGCTCAATACGTTAGTAGAGCGGAATTAGTAGAAAGATATAAGTTTCACCAAAAATGGATAATCAGGTTTAATCAAAATGATTAAAATACTTATTTTGATTAATTAATTAATTCATTACTTTGATTAATTCATTACGATTAACCCTGATGATCCATTTTTGGTGAAACTTATGTTATCCATATATATATATATATATATATATATATATATATATATGGAGAAAAGTAGACAAACAGGGGATCTTATGGAAACTTGATGTTTATTGTCGACGGTGCAACGTTTCGGTCTCTTATTAAACCATCTTCAAG
>CM042164.1:4758144-4786737 GCA_023376005.1 Doryteuthis pealeii | reverse complement strand
CAAGAGAAGATGTGTAATTTAATGCAACTTTTCTTATTGGCATATTTTATTCACATCATAAAGGGCTTTTTTACACAATAAAAGAGAAAGCAGAGGGAGAAAAGAATAAGAAATGAAAGGTTGAAAGCGAAATCAAAAGCTAAGTATGTAAAAAAAAAATTTTCTATTAACGGTTTTTTTTATTTGTATCATTTTTGTTTTTGAAATTATGACATGCCCGAACTGGGTCGCAACACATTGCAACATCTTAACGGATGTCAGGCCATGTTCCTCAACAACTTTTAAAGAAAGAAAAAAGGAAAGAGAGAAATAAGAAATTACAGTTAATTTGCCATTCTAAAGTGGAGGAGAAGAAGAAAGAGAGGAAAAAAGAAGGAAAAGGAAATAGAAGAGAATTATAACCACAACAAATAAAAAAAACATAAGCACGTCATTTCTGAAATTAAACTCTGAATGAATAAAGCTTTGCTTTGAAAATCGATTAGACATATAAAACATCTTGTTTGTCTTTATTTTTTTACGCATTGTATTGCCTTCGAATTTTTATTATTTATAACATACTTAACAATGCTTCAAGCAAATTACCAGATTACTTTTATCATAAAGGGCTGTAAAATAATTGTCCGAAATCGCTGATTTTGTATCTCGAGTACATGCATTTTCGATCTTTGTTGGGGAGGATGTGGGTACGATTAGGCCGTATAGTAAACGGTCTATTCTGTGATCATTTAATGCTTTGAATGATTTCAAGTAATTTTTGGATGCCCAGAGGTTTGTTGAACTCTGGTGGATGAGAAATCCATGACATGCAACACTGCACTTTGGTCCTTACTTAGGCTTGACGGGTGGTCGGAGAGGCCCCTCCGATCACTCGGCTGATCACATCAAGCCCTAGCACATATATGATTGTCCCAACCCTGTTGCCTTTATGGCAAACTCAACTCTCTTTGTCATATATGTGCTAGAAGGCGGTGGCTGAGGCTCTTAGTGACCTGGGTATGACGTTAATCTATATCTAAAGGTGAAGTTCCAATTCTGGACCTTTGGGGAATGTGGAGCACCCCTTCATCACCATTACTCCCGGTCCACTCTGAATGGAGTGGTAGTACCTGTTAGGGTCATTCCTATGAGTTAAATATAAAAAAATGTTTGTTTAAAAAATGAGTTTTAAGAAAAAGTTGAGTACCCATGAATAAAACAAGAACGTTTTCGGCATAAAATAACCCAACAAGGGTTGACATGCCATAAATTCAACCAATCAACAACCAACCATTTAAATCCGGGCTCATGATCTTTTGTTCCCTGGAATTGTTAGAGATGCGGATTACGCAGATGATCTAGCGCTTCTCACAAATACACTTGCATAAGCCAAATAACAGCTGCATAACATAGAGAAGGCAGCAAGAAGCATTGGTTCTGTGTGAATGGATTTCCATTGAGTTTAAAGAAAAATTGAGTACCCATCAAGAATGAATAAAATGAAACGTCTTTGGCATAAATTAAGCCAAGGGTTGACATGCCGTAAAACCCAAACCAACCAACTTTCTTCTGTAATCATTTGGAATGTGTCCATTGAAGGAAAAGACAAAAGATCTCTTCAACACCGGTATCATCTCCGTTCATTCAGAATTTCTTATATAAGTGCTGTCAACAACCTGTAAAACAATATGAGATATCAAATAACTAGCAGCTTGTCAAATCTTTGTGTTTTCGTTATTCGACACTTTTTGGTGGGAGGTCTATGGACTTTGTTGTTAAGGGATTTGTAAGTTGTCATATTGACTGATCACAATAGATAAGGGACACGAAGAACTGTTCTCTTTTAAATCTATAATAATAATAATAATAATAATAATAATAATAATAATAATAATAATAATAATAATAATGGGGCTTTGAGATAAAAACGGATCACCTTATCCCATTATTAGTAAATAACGATAATCTTATTATAATGGAGATTGTGTGTCTGTCTGTAACCGAAACTATATCACTACTCAAGTCACAATTCCCTTATTATTTTAGTAAATAATAATAATAATTTGAGATAAAAAACGGATCACCTTATCCCAGCAAGAAGACCAGACCTAGTGCTGATTAACAAAAAAGAAAGAACTTGTCAACTGGTGGATTTTGCAGTTCCAGCAGATCACAGGGTGAAGCCGAAGGAAAATGAAAAAATGGATAAATACCTGGACCTTGCCAGAGAACTGAAAATGTTATGGAATATGAAAGTCAAAGTAATACCAATTGTGGTTGGTGCACTTGGAACAGTCTCAAAGAGACTGGGAAAAAGTTTGGAAAATCTAGAAATCTGAGGGAGAATCGAGACCATCCAGAATACTGCACTGCTGCAATCTTATTATTCTGTTTCTGTCTTTTACTGTCTTCTTTTCTCCCTTACGATGTCTTTCTCTTTATTCTTTTCTCTTTCTTCTCTTTCCTTCTCTATCTCCTCTCTCTCTTTTTCTTTCTCTTTCTCTCTCCCCCTCTCTTCATATTGTGTCTTCCTCTCTGTCTTTCTCTATGTCATCGCTTATTCTGTTTCTTTCTTTCACTATGTCTCTCACACACCATCAACGTTTTTCTCTCTCTTCATTCTCTTTTCTCTTTCTTTCTCTCTATTCATAGTACTAGCAAATATATGCACCCTCCGGGTGCAAGTATTTAAGTTTTGATATAATAAAATATCATATTAAATTAGAAAGGCTAATGAAACTGACTAAGAATGCAGATAAAAAGATCTGCAACAGAGGGGGTATAATCGAAAAATAGAACAACTTTGAAACTAACTATTCCATCATTTTCCATTACTCCCCTCTTTCGTTGGTAAATTTTCCTAATTTAACTATTTAGTTAAAATAGGAAGTAAAGGATAATATTGCAGTTATTTCTTCTTGTAAATAAATTTCTTTTAAGATTTATCCACGAGATTTTTGTTTATATTTCTTAAGATAAAACCAAACAATTAGAAATCAATAATACCAAGCACATATTTATTAAAATACAATTTTTAAATATCAATATGCAAATTAGTCCTTCTCGTTCAAACTGTAAACCGCTATTTTTGTTGTATATATAAATACAATTGCATGTTATTAGTACGTAGATATGGTCAACAGTATTAATAATGTAAAACAATTTTTATTAATAACTGAAGGTTTAAAAGAATGAAATCATGGAGATTTGACGTAATAACTAAGGGAATTGGGACTTGAGTAGTAATATAGTTTCGGTTACAGACAGAAAAACACACAATCTCCATTATAATAAGATATCTTTTTCTCTCGGTTCTCTTTCTTTTCTATTTTCTTCTCTCTCTCTCTCTCTCTCTCTCTCTCTCTCTCTCTCTCTTTCTTCGTATTATGTCTTTCTCTCTTGTATTCCTTGTTTGGCATCTTTCACACTCTTTTTCTCCCCCCCTACTATTTGCCTTTTTCTTTTCATTATCTTTTTCTCTTTCCTCTCTTCACCCTGTTTCATTTTCTCTCTTCATACTACGTCTTACTTTTCTTGTATTCCTTATCCGGCCAGGTTAACAACTGCGTGTGATGAGCTCTTTCACTATCATCTCATACGTAGCGTGAAGCCTTTTAAGCTCTCACCGTAACACAAACATACAATACTTCTGATTTCACTTCGATAACGAGTTTTCTTTTATAGTTGACACTTCATATTCTCGACATTAAATCTTGCTTTGATCAAATCCTTAAGATAAAGCGTGAAAATTGCAAATCTACTTTACTCACGCCTATTTCATTGCGGAGCGCGAAAGAGAAAGACAACGGATAAAACTGAGTGTATTTCAGAACGATTTGCCTCGGGACTGTAATGAGAGTAGCTCGCATAAAGCACATTAAAATGAACCAAATACGAGGGTATGTCAAAAGGTAATGCCATTTTGTTTAGGTCAGGTATAATTACCAACACAGGAACATGTATCATACATCAAAACGAAGCTGGTCCTCTGTGGATCGCATCCCTACTTCTCCACATAGGTGAGTCAAAAGGTAATGCAATTTTGTTTAGGACAGGTATAATTACCAACACAGGAATATGTATCATACATAAAAATGAAGCTGGTTCTCTGTGGATCGCACCCCTACTTCTCCACATAGGCGAGTCAAAAGGTAATGCCATTTTGTTTAGGACAGGTATAATTACCAACACAGGGACATGTATCATACACGAAAATGACGCAGATCCTCTGTGGATCACATCCCTACTTCTCCACATAGGCGAGTCAAAAGGTAATGCCATTTTGTTTAGGACAGGTATAATTACCAACACAGGAATATGTATCATACACGAAAATGACGTTGGTTCTCTGTGGATCGCATCCCTACTTCTCCAAATAGGGGATTCAAAAAGTAATGCCATTTTGTTTAGGACAGTTAAAATTACCAACACAGGAACATGTATCATACATCAAAATGAAGCTGGTTCTCTGTGGATCGCATCCCTACTTCTCAACATAGGCGAGTCAAAAGGTAATGCCATTTTGTTTAGGTCAGGTATAATTACCAACACAGGAACATGTATCATACATCAAAATGAAGCTGGTTCTCTGTGGATCGCATCCCTACTTCTCCACATAGGCGAGTCAAAAAGTAATGCCATTTTGTTTAGGACAGGTATAATTACCAACACAGGAACATGTATCATACATCAAAATGAAGCTGGTTCTCTGTGGATCGCACCCCTACTTCTCAACATAGGCGAGTCAAAAAGTAATGCCATTTTGTTTAGGACAGGTATAATTACCAACACAGGAAATGTATCATACATCATAATGAAGCTGGTTCTCTGTGGATCGCATCACTACTTCTCCACATAGGTGTCAAAAAATAATGCCATTTTGTTTAGGTCAGGTATAATTACCAACACAGGAACATGTATCATACATCAAAATGAAGCTGGTTCTCTGTGGATCGCATCCCTACTTCTCCACATAGGGGAGTCAAAAGGTAATGCCATTTTGTTTAGGTCAGGTATAATTACCAACACAGGAACATGTATCGTACATCAAAATGAAGCTGGTTCTCTGTGGATCGCTTCCCTACTTCTCCACATAGGGGAGTCAAAAGGTAATGCCATTTTGTTTAGGACAGGTATAATTACCAACACAGGGACATGTATCGTACACGAAAATGACGCAGATCCTCTGTGGATCACATCCCTACTTCTCCACATAGGGGAGTCAAAAGGTAATGCCATTTTGTTTAGGTCAGGTATAATTACCAACACAGGAACATGTATCATACACGAAAATGACGCAGATCCTCTGTGGATCACATCCCTACTTCTCCACATAGTCACCGTTTCTTATGTAGAACAAGAGTGTACGTCTAGCAGAGAATCCAGTGGTACTCCTTGAAATCCTAGGTAGAACAACAGTGTACATGTAACAGAGAATCCAGTTGTAGTCCTTGAAATCATTTTGTTTAGGACAGGTATAATAACCAACACAGGGGCATGTATCATACATCAAAATGAAGCTGGTTCTCTGTGGATCATATCCCTACTTCTCCACATAGTCACCGTTTCTCTCAATAGCAATGTTACACCTTCGAATGAGAGCATATATCTCTGCGGGGGGGGGGGCTGGAGGCTTATAGTTCTTTAAAAAATTCACTTCTCAAATCATCGAAACGAAATTATTTTTATTTTTATTATTATTTTTATTTTTTAAATTTTTTTATTTTTTCAGCTAACGCTGATGTGAAAAACTCAAAAGGAGTGAACTATAATAATCTATTAATAATGGAGATTCGCTTCCGGTTTTTGTCTGTAACAAAAATTACGTCACCGTCTACGTCACTATACCCGAAATCGTCATAACATAGAATAAATACACTCAAAATTTGAGCATGCAACATTAGACAGTCCTCCTTGTTTTTTTAAAACAAGTTTTAATAGATACATCCCCAGTATCATATATTTATATATAGTTTGTTTTATTTTAATTGATATTCAAAATTAATAGAACTTAGTTTCGATTTCAAATTGTTTTATTAAAAAAATTTTTTTTTTACTCCTTTAATACATTTGATGAATTCATGATTTATGGTTCAAACTCTCCGACATTTAATTTTTAACTTCCACCTCCTCAAGCAATATATTTCAAAAAATATTTTTACATCGCACGGAGGGTGTTTTTTTTATTTTGCTAGTAATGATAATTTCGTCTCGATGATTTGAGAAGTGAATTTTTTAAAGAATTATAAGCCTCCTGCCCCCCGCAGAGATATAGTTATTTACTAAGCTTAGCTTAGATATGGCACAAGGCCAGAAGTATGGGGCTCCCAATGAGAATCGAACTCACTAACAATGGTTTGCGAAGCGAGCTTGCTAACCATTACACCACGTGAGGTGCCCCCGCAGAGATATATACAATTTTAAGCTATCCGGAATTTGATACATTCAATTAGAAATATGTTGCGAATTTTGTTTTGAACTAACTAAAATATCTGTCGTGTATAATAGCAATAATCCCTTAAGAGAAATAATTTTTTTTTCTGACGTCATATTTTCGAGATCTGTGTCGTCAGCCATTTTTTCTTCTGACGTCATATTTTCGAGATCTGTGTCGTCGGCCATTTTTGAGAAGAAACGCTGCTTTCTTGATTTTTTTTTGATTTTTGATTTTTTGCTATGTCATGAAGCAGCATCGGGCTATTCAGTTCTAATATGGCGTATCCGATTGGAGGTGGGCGTCGTTAAGTTGTCAAGTCCCCCACCCCATTTTGGGGCGTCAGTCCATTTTGCTTACGAACATTATACCGTCAAGATTGTTTTGTTTTTTTTCCTTTGTTTATGAATCTGTTTTCATGGAACAAAAAAAATATATGTACCAAAATGCAGAATAGCGCGCAAGAGATAATATCATTAGAATCGCATTTTACGTATAAATAGCATTGAATGACGGAAATTATTATTTTTATATGGAAATAGCCTAAGCCTAACCCTAACCCTAACACTAACCCTAAACCAATAACCCTAACCCTAACCCTAAAACCCTAACCCTAACCCTAACCTAACCTAAACCTAAAACCCTAACCCTAACACTAACTAAACCTTAATTTAACCCTAACCTAACCCTAACACTAACCCTAAACCTTAACTAACCCTAACCCTAACCCTAACACTAACCCTAAACCTTAATTTAACCCTAACCCTAACCCTAAATCTTAATCTGACCCTAACCCTAACACTAACACTAACCCTAAAACTAACCCTAACACTAACCCAACCGTAACCGTAACCCTAGTTTATAGTCTCAAAGGTTTCGGGTATTTTAACGAAATGTAATGCTTTTTAAACATAATCTAATGATATCATCTCTTGCACGCTATTCTGCATTAGTAACCGCAAATCATAATATTTCTTCTTCTTCTTCTTCTTCTTCTTCTTCTTCTTCTTCTTCTTCTTGCAAATCTATACTCATTATCTACACTCGTGTATAATGCTACCCCAAATCGAACTGATACTTTTCATATTAATTCTATCCCATTCGACACGATTAAAAACGTTACAAATTTATCCTGGTTAAAACGTATACCATATAGTGAGTCCCTCCCTATCTAGCAGTTCCTTCCTCCCGCCGCTAGTAGTAAAACCTTTGGTGGGTTAATACACCAATTCCACCCGGATATTAAAAAGATGGCCCGACAGTTAGAAAGGATCAAACAAAAACTCGTCAGACAAGAATTGTCTGTGGAGTTTAGAAAAACGTTTAAAAGAAAAAAATGCTGCCAAAATATACTTTTTAGCTTTAGAATATCCTGGCGGTTTGTATGTATATATATATATATATATATATATATATATATATATATATATATATATATATGTGTGTGTGTGTGTGTGTGTGTGTGAAAATGGAAAAGGGATTGAATCCGACAATATGAGGAAAAATGAGTAAAGAAAAGAAATGTAAATGGATAAAATGAATTTAATCGATATAACATTAATCGATATCACTTACACATGTGTTTCGGTCAGTTTTTCCCAACGAATTTTTTCATTCAAAATAAATGTTCACTCTGATGAAGGTCGATTCTTCTATGTGTGCGAAATATTTTCACACACATAAACTGACCGAAACACATGTGTAAGTGATATCGATTAATGTGATATCGATTAAATTCATTTTATCCATCTACATTTCTTTTCTTTACTCATTTTTCCTCATATATATATATATATATATATATATATATATATATATATATTCTTCATATATATATTTAAGTAAAAGTAAAGTCGTCGGGGCGGCCTAGTGTCGGTATGAGCCATACAGCGAGGGAGTATATCCCCTTTTCAATAGCGCTAGACCAAGGAGATTGTTTTAGCATCTGAAGTGGAGCGCCACACCTACAACCAGCTCCTTACTTTACCACACAGATCGCTGAGCTACTCATACGCTGAGTTGGCGAGGGCCGGTATCGAACCAGGAACCTTGAGATTTCCAGTCGGACACTCTACCGACTGAGCTAAACCGGTCCTACTGTACCACACTGGACCCGTCAAAGAACACAAACACTTGTATTTAGGAAAATGTAAGATGAGATGTTTATTCCCTCGGTTGTGTATAGCTGAGAGTCGTTGGCAGGGTTACGCAAACGTGGAGCCTCTCGGGAGTTCTTTTCAAGTGATCTCGAACCTGATTGTTGTCTGTCTAATCGATCTCTACGGGTTTCTTTTATTGTTGTATGACCCCCGGTGTCACGCCTCTTTGTTCGTGACACCTACGCAGTTTTTCTGTAGACACGCCTCTTCGCCCACGCAGGCTGTTTTCATTGGCTATGGGCTACGCCTACAGATTTCTGCACCTAAATCATGTCAAATGTTCACCTGCATTTCCAGGTGCAAATTGTCAGGTCAGGGCCACATCCTGTTTTCGTTTCCAGGCTGCACCTGACCCCCATGCACTTCCCATTCAGCCTGGTCCTTGGGTGCACTGATCAGACAATATATTACACTACTTATTGTGTTCTGTTTTAAAAATAAAATAAATGTTATTTTTAATTTTTTTAAAATCAGAAGCATTATAGTTTATAGTAAAACTCAAAAGAGTTTGTTGTAAAATTATATAAAAGTGTAAAGTGGGTATCAAAATTGTTTAGGATATATTTCAGCTGTTAAAATAATATACAAGTCCACATGCGTATTTGAAGAAAGATGTTAAAGTTCCAAAATTACTTGTGGTGTTGATAAGTCCGTAGAGTTTTAGATGAAAGTCTTATCCTAAACAATTTTAATACCCACTTTACACTTTTATATAATTTTACAACAAACTCTTTTGAGTTTTACTATAAACTATAATACTACTTATTGTATTATAAGGACTTAAAATATAGCAAATTCACTAAAAGAAGCCGGTGAAGTGATTAGCGATGGTTTATTAATCGCCATGGTTTTGAAGGGATTACCTTCGAATTTTAAACCTTTCGCCACGGTAATAACTCAAAAAGAAAAAAAGCCTAACATCTACCGAGTTTAAAGTGAGTTTAATAAGAAATGAAGAGACAGATAAGGTGTGTTCCACAGAATCTAACATTAGCATAGTGAAAAAGAGGGTGCTGGGGAATTTGGGACTCTGTTTTCCCGTTGTAACAGGTCAACGTCTCTATAAAAATTAAAGTGGATTAGCGGGGGTAGCAGTGAGAATATGCGGGTTATGAATTCAAGGAACGAGAGATACTACGATATGAAATGCAACAGTTTTAATACATATATATGCACATTAAAATGGTACAACAAAGAGTAAAAAGTTCATAGTTTTGGTCGGACAAGCAACCCGGGGTTTATTAAGAGTTCTTTTAAAGTTAGCGGCACCTATTCGTGAGGTATAGCCGTATGTTATTATTTTAGTTCTCAGCTCCACAAGGTCTTAGCCGAAGTCATTAGTTTAGTTGAGTTTGGGTTTTTGGTTACAGCACCGTTCGAGGTAAGCCGTAATTAATTGGTTGTTGTTTAGGTTGCAAAAAGTTTATTCCTGCTAACAGCCTTTCGACTGTATTGGTATCAAAGAGATGAAGCTTGTCCGAGGTTGCATTTATCTCGTCGGCTCCCTTAGTTGTTATTCTGGTGATTAAAGGTAATTGCTATCAGCCTTCATGGGTCAAAAGATAGCAATCTCTCAAAGTCCAGAAGCAGGTTATAGATGAAGTCCGTCTTGGGTATTATTCTATCCGTAATCCTAGTTCCTAGAAAAAGAGGTGCAAAGTGCACTTACCTTGTAGTAGTAGTCACCCAAGGGGGTGTGGGCGTGGAAGAGGTGTTAACCCCTTGATGGTCACAACTAAAAAGAGGAAGAATCGCTAATGTCATGGCTTTTTATAAAGTTCACCACGTGGCTATGATGATAGGGATGGCTGCTGCTGCTGCTGTGTCAGTGACATTCGACCACTGTCCCCTAGGAGCACAAGTGCCGGTGTTGTATGAAGATAATAACATGAAATTTCAATATCTCTTGCGTTTCTGGGGAGCAATAATTCTCACTCGTTTTAACTAAAACATGAGACATGTTCACTGAGCGTGTCATCAACTCCCCACTGCATCACCCAAACCCAAGCTGTGTAACACATGGACTGAGTTGGTGACGGCCGTTATGCAGCACAGTACCATGTGGATGGCACCCGACCGACAGGGAGACCACGCCTACGCTTCAAAGATGTCTGCAAGAGAGACCTGAAGACATGCTGCATCGACATAGACACGTGGGAGGCTTGTGCAGAAGACCGTGCAACCTGGCGCCTCCTCGTCAAACAAGGAACAAAAAGAAGAGTGGAAAAAAGCTGCCACAGAAAAGAGAGCTAAAAAGAAAGGAGAAACAGCAGCACCCCCAACACCTACAGAAAGCATCACCTTTTATTTGCAGCCATTGTACCAGAGACTGCCATTCGAGGATCGGTCTGTTCAGCCACTCACGTAGCTGTAAGTGAGAAAAAAAAAACAAAAAAAAAACTAGGCCATCGTCTAAAATAGACGAAAAGTTGCCAACACCATGTGATACTTGGGCGGGTGCTCTACCGACTGAGCTAAACCAGTCCCCTTATTGCTTGCAATCAGTATGTTACATAATCTATGCGGTTGCATAAGATTATTGTCAATCCCCTGTATTTCTAAAGGGATGGCCCTTTTCATATCACGGGCGGGACTTTCCATGGAATAGTACAGAAAGCCCGCGAAATACGTGAAGTCACGTGGGACCTGGTTTTGGTCTTCAGTTTCAGTTTGGACGTCGGGCAGAGAAGATGTCCTGCCTTAACTGGAACTCACTGCATACGCGCGCTATGTTAGTCAGATGTTAGTTACATGAAATGTTTAGTTAAGTAAATAAAAGCTTAAGAAAATAACACGGTCTTGTGGTTGGTGAATGTCTTGGTAACAAGACTGATGTTAGAAGAAGAAATGAGTTAAGACGCTAGAAGAGATGTTAGCAGAAGACGTAAGATAGAAAAAACGTCAGAAGAAGAATAGAAGTAAAGAAAATGGTATACAACAATTAGTGTTAGTTAGGAATACGTGAAACCGTATAACTGTGTGCGAATAAATGATTTTTGACAATAGTTACTTGAAGCCATATAATAAAGCTTAACATGATATCTAAATTTAAATGGTATCAGAACGTCTCGCGTTCCATACGTTTTAACAAACAAATTCAAGTACCGTCGGCGGGCCTGATAAAATGCCTTCGCTGACCGGATTCGGCCCGTGGGCCGTAATTTGGTGACCCCTGCGCTACAGGAACATACATTAAAGATGTGACAAAAATATAACTGCATATAAAAAAATTGAATACTTTAAAATAGGGAGTTACTTTGCAATCCCCTGTATATAATTGCTTAAAAAACGGCATGTCAACCTGTCGGGGCTTATTTTAAGCACAGAGGAATTGCCTCCATTATAAATACGTATTTATAGTTTTTGGTACTCTTCGCGGAGAACCGTCCCGGCCTCCTGCCTCAAAAATCGCTACCCGGTGGCTGCTGGCCCCCCCAAAAAAAAACCCCCCTCAGCTACGATTGAAGTCCGTAGCCGAAGCGGTGTCATTTGCAAAAAAAAAAAAACTAGGGTTAGGGTTAGGGTTGGGGTTGGGGTTAGTTTAATGGGAAAATAAATAAATAATTTGGGCTCTGTTTTTTCTTGGTCACCTTGTATACAGGGTTACCCAGAAAACACAGAACCCACAAATTGTGCAAAATTGTTAATTTTATCTAGAGGGGGGAAGGGTTAGGGTTGGAGTTGGAGTTGGGGTTGGGGTTGGGTTTTCTGAAAAAAAAACGCCCTAAGTTGGTTATGTTTTGTTGTTTTTTTGTTTTTTTTGTTGCAAGTGACACCGCTTCGGCTACGGACTTCAATCGTAGCTGGGTTTTTTTTCAGCAGCCACCGGCTAGCGATTTTTGAGGCAGGAGGCCGGGACGGTTCTCCGCAAGGAGTACCCATTTTTTGTGCAGTTGTTCCTTAAGAAGTTTTTGCAAACATTTATATGATTCCTATCTAATACAACTAATTATATATAGTTTCAAGTAACTATTTCTATTTAATGAAAATCACTTGTTTGCATACATAGCTCAGTCGGTAGAGCGTTGGGCTAGAAACCACATGGTTCCTAGTTCGATTCCGGTCCTCGCCAACTCAGCGTATGAGTAGCACAGGGATCTGTGCGGTAAAGTAAGGAGCTGATGGTAGGTATGGCGCTCCACCTCAGATGCTAAAAAACAATCTCCTTGGTCTAGCGCTATTGAAAAGGGGATAGACTCCCTCGCTGACTGGCTGATACCGACTTTAGGCCGCCCCGTCGACTTACTTTTATATGTTTGTTTTGTTTGGTTTGTTTTGTTTTACGGTATATCAACCTCAGTGGGTCATTTAATGCCGACAAAGTTGTGAAATAAATCAATTCTTAATGGATAATACAATTTTTTTATAAATACATTTTTCTATTTAACCCATAGATGGGACCCTAACAGGTACTACCACTCCGGGTCAGAGTGGACCAGGGAGCAATGGTGATGAAGGGGCGCTCCACATTCCCAAACCTCCAAAACTGGAAGCTCACCATCATATAGAGTTTAACGTCATTCCCAGGACATGTAGACCCTCAGTCACCGCCTTCTAGCACCCATATGATAAAAAGGGGTTGGGGCTTGCCATAAAGGCAATAGGGTTGGGAAAATCATATAGGTGCTAGGGCTTGACGTGACCAGCCGATTGATCGGAGGGGGCCTCTCCGACCTTATATGTTTGCATACAGTTATATGGTTTCAAGTAACTAATAATAACAATCCTTAGTAAATACTTCGGCATTAGATAACCCAACAAAGGTTGACATGCCGTGAAATTAACCAAGCAACCGGTTCTTGAGATCTACAAAATGGTTTTATAGTTTTCGGACTGACCTTGTATAAAATCTCTGGAGCAGAATAATTGAAAATAGGTTATACTTACAGTATAAGTAAACGAAGAGTCTGTTTTTGTTTTTTTATTATTGCTTATTTTGTATGCGTTGGAGAAACGGGAACGAGTTTATAATAAGTGTCATTACTTATTTCATGAATCAATACAATGGGTATGAGTTAGAATTTACACCCGGAACAAATAGGGCGACATTCTTTTCCTTTACAAATAATCGAGTCGAGGAAACAAGATCACATACAAAACTGTTTTTTTTTCTTTCTTAAATGTCTCGGCAATTAGAATCATAAACTATATATTTGGGTAGGATGGGATTGATAGATAGATAGATAGATAGATAGGAAGAATGAGAGATATGAAGTTAGTTAGATAGTTAGTTAGATAGATAGATATGAAGAGAATGATAGATAGATAGATAGATAGATAGATAGAGAATGATAGATAGATAGATAGATAGATGAGATAGATAGATAGATAGATAGATAGATAGATAGATAGATAGATAGATAGATAGATAGATATGAAGATAGAGATAGATAGATAGATAGATGAGATAGATAGATAGATAGATATAGAATAGAGATAGATAGATAGATAGATAGATAGATAGATAGATAGATATAGATGAGATAGATAGATATAGATAGATATGAAGAGATATAGATAGATAGATAGATAGATAGATAGATAGATAGAAGAGAATGAGATAGATAGATAGATATGAAGATATGAGATAGATAGATAGATAGATAGATAGATAGATAGATAGATATGAAGAGAATGAGATAGATAGATAGATAGATATGAGATAGATATGAAGAGTATGAGATAGATAGATAGATAGATATATAGATTTGAAGAGAATGTGATAGATAGATAGATAAGTAATGAATAGTATTAGATAGATAGATAGATAGATAGATATGAAGAGAATGAGATAGATAGATAGGTAATGAATAGTATGAGATAGATAGATAGATATGAAGAGAATGATTTAGATATATATATATGAAGAGTATGAAATAGATAGATAGATAGATAGATAGGTAGATAGATAGATATGAAGAGAATGATATAGATAGATAGATAGGTAGATAGGTAGATAGATATGAAGAGAATGATATAGATAGATAGATAGATAGATAGATAGATATGAAGAGCATGAAATAGATAGATATGAAAAGTATGATAGATAGATAGATAGATAGATAGATAGATATGAAGAGCATGAGATAGATAGATGGATATGAAGAGTATGAGATAGATAGATAGATAGATATGAAGAGAATGATATAGATAGATAGATAGGTAGATAGATATGAAGAGAATGAGATAGATAGATAGATATGAAGAGTATTAGATAGATAGATAGATAGATAGATAGATAGATAGATATGAAGAGAATGATATCGATATATAGATAGGTAGATAGATAGATAGATATGAAGAGAATGAGATAGATAGATAGATAGATAGATATGAAGAGAATGGTATAGATAGATAGGTAGATATATAGATAGATATTAAGAGCAAGAGATAAATAGATAGATATTAGAAGTATGAGATAGATAGATAGATAGATAGATAGATAGATAGATATGAAGAGAATGATATAGATAGATAGATAGGTAGATAGATAGATAGATATGAAGAGCATTAGATAGATAGATAGATATGAATAGAATTAGATAGAGAGATGAATAGAATTAGATTGATACATAGATAGATATAAACATAATGAGATAAAAATATTACACATACATATTTACAGTTTTGTGCAGTTGTTTCTTAAGAGGTTTTTGCAAACATTTATATACTAATACTAGTAATTATGTAGTTTCAAGTAACTATTTCTGTTTAATAATAATCATTTGTTTACACACAGTTATATGGTTTCAAGTAACTAATACTAATAATCCTTAGTAAATAAATATAGATTTAAGTAACTATTCTTAATACAAATAATTTTACAGCTATATAGTATCAAGTATTCTTATGTAATACGAATAATTCCTTCATCGTTGTATGGTTTCAAGTATTCTTATCTAATACTAATAATTATATGGTTTCTGTAGAATACTGTTAATTGTTATTCTGTGTTACTTTCACCCTTAGCCGGGATTGAACCTGCAGTCTGGAAATGACTGTTACAGATTGTTAACTATTGGACAGTGGAACAGTCAAACACCACCTCAGCTTAATGGACTCTTCCTGGCAGTAGTGGCAGTAATTATTTAAGCTGTTATAGTGAGTTCATTGGAGAACTAGTAACTGCATGGTTAGTCTTGGCCAGTCACATTGCTCAAACCAATTGTTGACTGTCTAACTGACTTACTTCAATAGTTTCAAGTAATTATTTTATCTTGTTTACACTCAGATTCATGGTTTTAAGTAAGTAATAATAATCCTTGGTAAACAATTATGGCTTCAAGTAACTGGATTTCCATCAAATACAAATAATTTTCAAACAGATATTTTGACCCATAGATGGGATGCTTAACAGTTACTACCACTGTGGGTCAGAGTGGACCTGGGAGTAATATCAATGAAAGAGTACTTCACTCTTCCCTAGAGCTCATTAACAGGAGCCTTACCATCAAATGCAGTTTAACGTCATACCCAGGACGCTAAGACTCTCAGCCACAGCCTTCTAGCACCGCCTTCTGCTTAGAATCGTAGGAAATCGACTGGTCGACCCGAGTTCAAATCCTGGATACAGCTATTTGCATTTCACATTGCGCTAATACACGTGGGAAAGGTTTGAATCCAACTATAGTCCCTCCAGGTATGGGTAAATAGTAGGACAGACTGAGATCTTCAATCTTGGTTAGGTAACCTGTCTAGGAGAAGGAAAACCCTGAATTCAAACCTGTTAAACCCCGCTTAAGAAATTGACATTGTGTCGCATCCTGCTCGTGCGGAGGGGTTGGTAAATATGCCATTTTGTTAGACTATCATCTCTTCAGCCCCATGAAAGAGGGTTTGAGAGGAAAACATTATTCTAGTGACGAGGAAGTGAAATCTGTAGTGAAGAAGTGGCTCAAAGAACAGTCAACAGAATTTTACGGAACAGGGATACATACACTCATTCGAAGGTGGAACATTGTTATTTAGGTAAACGGTGATTACGTGGAGAAGTAGGGATGTGGTCCACAAAGGACCAGCTTCATTTTGATGTATGATACATGTTCCTGTGTATATATATATATATATATATATTCTATTAATAATGGAGATTCGCTTCCAGTTTTTGCCTGTAACAAAAATTACGTCACTGCTTACGTCACATTACCCAAAATCGCCATGACATAGAATAAAATGTATTCTACGATTTTTGGCATGTTCAAATTTTGAGTGTATTTATTGAATAAATACACTCAAAATTTTTAAAATTTATTTTGTACTAGTATATGTAATTACAATAGATCACGGACTTATTCAGCCGATTGATATCTTATCTTCTACTGACATAAAACCGATACATGTGTGATTTATTTCTCGAGCGGCAAGAGATAGCTGTCATCTTTAACAGTAGTGCATTTTCACTCACTTGTCAAGCTATGTAGTGAAGAAGTGGCTCAAAGAACAGTCAACAGAATTTTACGGAACAGGGATACATACACTCATTCGAAGGTGGAACATTGTTATTGAGAGAAACGGTGACTATGTGGAAAAGTAGGGATGTGATCCACAAAGGACCAGCTTCATTTTGATGTATGATACAGGTTCCTGTGTGGGTAACTATACCTGTATTAAACAAAATAACATTACTTTTTGACTCAACTTCGTATATATGTGCTAAAAAGGGTTGGGGGTTTGCCATTAGGGCAACAGGGTTGGGACAATACTTTGATTTCAGTCCTCGTAGGCACCTGTTAATTACGCCCTTACAAATTTCCTTACATTTCCATTTATCCCCCACCCCCTAAAAAACATGTGTGACATTGTCGTTCTGAGAATCCCCATCTTATTTTTCGAATCTAACAAAATGTCTCAAATCCCACGTTACGGCCTATAGACATTCAATTTGATTTCGACTCTCGCAAGCTGTAAATTACGACTCTGCAAATATCTGACACATCTTCTATGCAGTGGCGAGTGTCAATACGTCACATACGACAGACACCTGATGGAGGCCGGAAACTAAAACGACTAAAAAAGTTGTGACTAACATTAACAACCAAGATGAGAACGCTTACATGAATTCAAATCAGCGTATTTACGCATTTTGTTGACTGTTTTTACGGATGAATAAATACGAAGTAAATAATATTCCTGATTTGTATTGCTGCAAGATCATAAGGACAAATTGTATTGTTCTATGTTTTGGTCTGGTTGGTTATTTTTACGGCATGTCAACCCTTGTTGGGTTATTTTTAGGCCAAATACGTTTTTGGTAGAGGTGTGCGGTGTAATGGTTAGAGTCGTAGGAAATGGGGATCGTCGGCCCGAGTTCAAATCCTGGACGAAGCTACAGTTCACATAGCGCTAATACCCTTGGGAAATGTATGAATCCAACTACTATGGGTAAATAGTAGGGCAGACTGGGTTCTTAACCTTGGTTAGGTAAACAGTCTAGGAGAAGGAAAACTCTGAATTCAAACATGTTAAATCAGCTTGGGATGGTCACTATTAAAATAGGCCCAGTCCTAATTAGTGATCTATTGTTACATAATCTATGCATAGATTATTGTCAACCCCCTGTATTTCTGAAGGGATGGCCCCTTTTCATATCATGGGCGGGACTCTCCATGGAATATTACAGAAAGCCCGCGAAGTACGTGAGGTCACGTGGGACCTGGTTGCGTCTTCAGTTTCAGCTTGGACGTCAGGCAGATAAGATGTTACTGCTTTAGCTGAGACTCACTGCACACGCGCGCTGTGATTAGTTAGAGACATATGTTGTTAAGAAATAAAAGTTCAAATAAATGATATGGTTTTGTGGTTGATGAATGTCTTGGCAACAAGACTGACCTAGAAGACCAGACACGAAGTCCCTAAGACTAGGTACAGACGCTGGAAGAAGAACGTAAGGTACCGAAGATGAACAGAAGAAAAATAGAAGTAAGGAAAGAAAGGGTATACAACACTATTTCACTAATTTTGATTTAAAAAAAAGATTCTTTCTAATTTTTAAAAAAATTGTTCAATTCATTTTTGACGGGTACTCTTTTTTAAAACTCAATTTTATTTGTTGGGTTCTTTTATGCCGTTTTATTTTTAAACTCGATTAAAAAATTAAAAAAAACTAATGTTGTCTATTTAACCCATAAATGGGACCCTAACAGGTACTACCACTCCGGATCAGAGTGGACCTGGGAGTAATGGTGATGAAGGAGTACTCCACATTCCCCAGAGATCCAAAATTTGAACTTCACCATCAGATAGAGTTTAACGTCATACCCTGGGCATGTAGATCCTCAGCCCCTCCCTCTTTAATACATCTATGATAAAAAGGGTTGGGGGCTTGCCATAAGAGCAATAGGGTTGGGACAATCATGTGGGTGTTAGGGCTTGACGTGACCAGCCGATTGATCGGAGGGGGCCTCTTCGACCGCCCGTCTAGCCTAAGCAAGGATCTAAGTGGGTTGTTGCAAGTCATGGCTACGTAGTTCCACTTGTTTTTGGACACTACGCCATCGTCTTCTTAGTAGACGGATGGATGCCAACTCTTTTTTAAAACTCAATTTTATTTGTTGGGTTCTTTTATGCCGTTTTTATTTTTAAAACTCGATTAAAATTTAAAAAAAACCTAATGTTGTCTATTTAACATCTCTCTCTTNCAGAGAGAGATAAGTCACGGGACTTATTCAGCCGATTGATATCTTATTCTTCTACCTGACATAAAACCGATACATGTGTGATTTAATTCTCGAGCGGCAAGAGATAGCTGTCATCTTTAACAGTAGTGCATTTCACTCACTTGTCAAGCTTGTAGTGAAGAAGTGGCTCAAAGAAACAGTCAACAGAATTTTTACGGAACAGGGATACATACACTCATTCGAAGGTGGAACATTGTTATTGAGAGAAATGTGGGAAAAGTAGGGATGTGATCCACAAAGGACCAGCTTCATTTTGATGTATGATACAGGTTCCTGTGTGGGTAACTATACCTGTATAAACAAAATAACATTACTTTTTGACTCAACTTCGTATATATGTGCTAAAAAGGGTTGGGGGTTTGCCATTAGGCAAGGGTTGGGACAATACTTTGATTTCAGTCCTCTGGCACCTGTTAATTACGCCCTTTACAAATTTCCTTACATTTCCATTTATCCCCCCACCCAAAAAACATGTGTGACATTGTCGTTCTGAGAATCCAATCTTATTTTCGAATCTAACAAATGTCTCAAATCCCACGTTACGGCCTATAGACATTCAATTTGATTTCGACTCTCGCAAGCTGTAAATTACGACTCTGCAAATATCTGACACATCTTCTATGCAGTGGCGAGTGTCAATACGTCACATACGAAGACACCTGATAGAGGCCGGAACTAAAACGACTAAAAAATTGTGACTAACATTAACAACCAAGATGAGAACGCTTACATGAATTCAAATCAGCGTATTTACGCATTTTGTTGACTGTTTTTACGGATGAATAAATACGAAGTAAAATAAATATTCCTGATTGTATTGCTGCAAGATCATAAGGACAAATTGTTTATGTTTTGGTCTGGTTGGTTATTTTACGGCATGTCACCCTTGTTGGGTTATTTTTAGGCCAAATACGTTTTTGGTAGAGGTGTGCGGTGTAATGGTTAGAGTCGTAGGAAATGGGGATCGTCGGCCCGAGTTCAAATCCTGGACGAAGCTACAGTTCACATAGCGCTAATACCCTTGGGAAATGTATGAATCCAACTACTATGGGTAAATAGTAGGGCAGACTGGGTTCTTAACCTTGGTTAGGTAAACAGTCTAGGAGAAAAAAGAATTCAAACATGTTAAAACCAGCTTGGGATGGTCACTATTAAAATAGGCCCAGTCCTAATTAGTGATCTATTGTTACATAATCTATGCATAGATTATTGTCAACCCCCTGTATTTCTGAAGGGATGGCCCTTTTCATATCATGGGCGGGACTTCCATGGAATATTACAGAAAGCCCGCGAAGTACGTGAGTCACGTGGGACCTGGTTGGGTCTTCAGTTTCAGCTTGGACGTCAGGCAGATAAGATGTTACTGCTTTAGCTGAGACTCACTGCACACGCGCTGTGATTAGTTAGAGAACATATGTTTGTTAAGAAATAAAAGTTCAAATAAATGATATGGTTTTGTGGTTGATGAATGTCTTGGCAACAAGACTGACCTAGAAGACCAGACACGAAGTCCCTAAGACTAGGTACAGACGCTGGAAGAAGAACGTAAGTACCAAGATGAACAGAAGAAAATAGAAGTAAGGAAAGAAAGGGTATACAACACTATTTCACTAATTTTGATTTAAAAAAAAGATTCTTTCTAATTTTAAAAAAATTTTCAATTCATTTTTGACGGGTACTCTTTTTTAAACTCAATTTTATTTGTTGGGTTCTTTTATGCCGTTTTATTTTAAACTCGATTAAAATTAAAAAAACTAATGTTGTCTATTTAACCCATAAATGGGACCCTAACAGGTACTACCACTCCGGATCAGAGTGGACCTGGGAGTAATGGTGATGAAGGAGTACTCCACATTCCCCAGAGATCCAAAATTTGAACTTCACCATCAGATAGAGTTTAACGTCATACCCGGGCATGAAGATCCTCAGCCCCTCCCTCTTTAATACATCTATGATAAAAGGGTGGGGGCTTGCCATAAGAGCAATAGGGTTGGGACAATCATATGGGTGTTAGGGCTTGACGTGACCACCGATTGATCGGAGGGGGCCTCTTCGACCGCCCGTCTAGCCTAAGCAAGGATCTAAGTGGGTTGTTGCATGTCATGAACTGCACACCACCAGTATTTCATCCTTATCATTCACGGGTCGCTACAACACGGCCAATAAGTGGCCCCATTGGGAGAGTCTGACCTTTCTACAGAGGTACAGTCGGCGTATTCTACAGCCTCAGTCGACAGGGCGGTCCAGGTTTTGGACTAAGCTAGGGATACCCCAAAATGAAGCTAAACTGCGTTTTTGACAAAAATGCCAGTCCCTAAATATACTTATTTATTTATTTTTGGTTTGATACTGGCCTCGTCAACTCAGCGTATGAGTAGCACAGGGATCTGTGCATTAATGTAATGAGCTGATGATAGGGTGGCGCTCCACCTCTGAGGCTAAAATAATCTCTTGGTCTAGCACCAGTGAAAAGGGGATAGACTCCTTCGCTGCTCTGGCTGATACGACATTAGGCCGCCCCGACTTATTTTTACACCAGCTAGTGGTGATTTTGTAACATTGAAGTTAGTATTATTAAATTATTCGTATTAAATAAGAATACATATCATCCGCCCAGGCTAGCGTAGTTCCACTTGTTTTGGACACTACGCCATCGTCTTTCTTAGTAGACGGATGGATGCCAACTCTTTTTTAAAACTAATTTTATTTGTTGGGTTTTTTATGCCGTTTTTATTTTTAAACTCGAAAAAATTAACAAAAAACTAATGTTGTCTATTTAACTCATAAATGGGGACCTAACAGGTACTACCACTCCGGATCAGAGTGGACCTGGGAGTAATGGTGATGAAGGAGTATCCACATTCCCCAGAATCCAAAATTTGAACTTCACCATCAGATCAGAGTTTAACGTCATAAACCTGGGCATAGAGATCTCAGCCCTCCCTCTTTAAAATATTACATCTATGATAAAAAGGGTTGGGGGCTTGCCATAAGAGCAATAGGGTTGGGACAATCATGTGGGTGTTAGGGCTTGATATGACCAGCCAATTGATAGGAGGGTGTTTCACCGACCGCCCGTCTAGCCTAAGCAAGGATCTAAGTGGGTTGTTGCAAGTCATGGCTACGTAGTTCCACTTGTTTTTGGACACTACGCCATTGTCTTCTTAGTAGACGGATGGATGCCAATGACATGATAAGAGCTCTGATTATTCATATCTAGCTAAGTAGGTTACCAATTATTATTCTAACCTTTAAAAAAAAGCATCTGATTGAAAAGCGGATGTTGTCGTTGATTGGCTACGAGAATTGATCTAAAAATAATCAAAATCCTTTTGAATTCAAATCCTTTTTCATTGGAGCAGGAGCAGTTGGTTTTTATTTATTTATTTATTTGTTTATTTTAGATAATCCTATTAGACAGTGTGGACATGTTTTTAGCCACGAAGTCTTTTAATTTCATTTCCAGCAGAAGTTAGTTTTTAAAACTGTTAAAAACGCACGTAAATATGTGCGAATTATTTCTATTAGATAAGAATACTGTATACCATATAACTGTGTTCAAATTATTTGTATAGATGAGAATACTTGAAATTATACAACCGTGTACAAATTATGTGTATTAGATAAGAATAATTGCAACTATACAGCCGTGTGCAAATTATTTGTATTAGATGAGAATACTTGTAAGTATACAACTGTGTGCAAATTATTTGTATTAGATAAGAATATTTGAAATTATACAACCGTGTGCAAATTATGTGTATTAGATAGAAATACTTAAAACTATACAACTGTGTGCAAATTATTTGTATTAGATAAGAATATTTGAAATTATACAACCGTGTGCAAATTATGTGTATTAGATAGGAATACTTAAAACTATACAACTGTGTGCAAATTATTTGTATTAGATAAGAATAATTGAAACTATACAGCCGTGTGCAAATTATTTGTATTAGATAAGAATAATTGAAACTATACAACTGTGTGCAAATTATTTGTATTAGATAAGAATAATTGAAACTATACAGCCGTGTGCAAATTATTTGTATTAGATAAGAATAATTGAAACTATACAACTGTGTGCAAATTATTTGTATTAGATAAGAATAATTGAAACTATACAACTGTGTGCAAATTATTTGTATAAGATAAGAATACTTTATACCGGATAACTGTGTTCAAATTATGTGTATTAGATGAAAATATTTGAAAGTATACAACTGTGTGCAAATTATGTGTATTGGATAGGGATACTTCAAACTATACAACTGTGTGCAAATTATTTGTATTAGATAAGAATATTTTAAACCGTATAACTGTGTGTAAATTATTAGTATTAGCTAGGATTACTTGAACCCATATGACTGAGCGCAAATGATTAGTATTAGATAGGAATACTTGAAACCATATAACTGGGTGCAAATTATTAGTATTAGATAGGAATACGTGAAACCATGTAACTGTGCGCGAATTATTAGTATTTTATAGGAGTTATTATTGAATGATTGATTTTAACGGCATGTCAATACACCTAGGTTTATTTAATGCCAGAAATTAGGGAATTGCCTTCATTGTACAAATGTATTTACATTTTGTTTTTTACACCAGTTTTTACTGACTTTTTTTTTTACTGAAATCTGAGTGACAGCAAGTCTGCATATATCTTCAGGACCCTTCTCAGTATTCTGTCTGATTTTAACAGTGCTGTGGTCTGAATGCTCTTGATTCTTCCTTTGATCTCCAATTCGTCCAGTCTCTTTTCCAAACCATAACCACCAGTTTATTAATACACTCCAGGGATGCTGATAGGTACGCGTCCTGCGTCACTGACGCATACAAATCTAAAAGGACGCAGAAAAATCGTATCCATGCGTCACAGTATTTTTTCTCCCCCCACTACTTCCAACTAACTGTAAATACATTTCAATATTTTCTTGGAAACGAATTACACTGTATGGGGCACAAGGTCGGGATTAGATGGCTTTAGTTGGTCATAGATAAAACCTCTGCAATTTATTAAGAAACTTAATACCATCAAATTTCCCGGGGACTCATTCAAATCAAATCCGTGCGTCCCCGGGATGCACTAAATCAAAAATCTATCAGCATCACTGCATGAGGTTATTTCTCCTAATTTATTGATAAGCATTAAATTAATGAAAAATATTTCTATCAATCTATACATATATAAAGGGCAGTTGGTGTGTGTGTATGTATGTATGTATGTATGTATGTATGAAAGGTAAAAATGGATATGAATCCGACAATATGTGTAGAAAGTTTTGTAGAAAAAACAAGATGTTTAAAGTTTTGCTGACAGAAATCTGTTTCGACCATATGAAGAGGTCATTATTAAAGCAACATTGTAAACGGAAAGACGAAATAAATATATCATTAATCACGAGGCACAGAACGCTCTCGATCAGTACCGGAATTTTCAAATAATTAAAAAAAATGCGTATTTTATATTAAAAATAAAATAAATTTTATTTAAAAAATTATAAGCATTTTTATCATTAAAAAACTCAAAAGAGTTGGCAGTAAAGGTGTATATAAATATCAAAAAGTTCAGGAAAATATTCCGGTTACAAAAGAAAGTTAAAAAAAAATATAATACGTCCAACCGTACAATAGATGAAGATGGAAAATTTCAGGAATCTGTAATGATGTATGTATGTATGTATGTATGTTGAGAGGAAACAAATTAAATATATATATATATACACATTCACTATCACCAGATCTTGCTTTTTGAGCAAAAAATGAATTTTTTGATCTATATTCATGAAGATAATTAAAAATATAAGATTTAAATGATAACAGCGTGGATTTTTTTTTGTTGCATTTAATATTTTAGATAGGAGATATTAATATTTCTTTTCAGAATGGCTGGATCAAGGCAAGGTTGTTTTTTTTTTTTTTGACGTAGGGATTCTAATGGGGCATCCTGCGAGGATCCAACTCACGATTCAATAATAATGGATCTGCGAGACTAACTTTTTTTACCCCCCCACGCCTACCCAGGTGATGCTGGGTAGCCGCTTCTAGTTTGTCTATAAAACGTATTCGGCATAAAATGACCCAACAAGTGTTGACATGCCATAAAATCCAAACACCCCCCAAGGACACCACAAAAGACTATTGACATTATTTGGTAAAAATTTCAACAGAATTAGGAAGAAAACAAAAGTTGGATTAAAAAAAAAACATATTTGTCATCTTTTTTGGCCTATTGTCAACTGGAATGAATAAGAATTAATATTTTGTCTTTTGGCGTGACTAAACATTAAAAAGAAATAGGGTATACAACAAATTCCAACGAGAGTTATAGTGAATACAGACTTTATTGGCTGAGCAACATCCAATATACACAATACAATTTTAATAAATACAATATACACAATACAATATACACAATACAATTTTAATAATACAATATACACAATACAATATACACAATACAATTTTAATAAATACAGACTTTATTGTCTGAGCAAAATCCAATATACACAATAAAAGACAAGCTAGGACGAAAGTTCTAAGGGTAATTCCATGTCAAATCACCCAGAAAAAAAGTGAAATTGTCACGCACCCCCTTCAATTTTTCTGAAATTTTGTCCAGGTGCGGACTATGTTAAAGTTAGACAATCCCCTAAATTTGAGCTTCATATTACAATAATTGGTGGAGTTATGTCGATTTTTTTAGCTCCCCAAATTTTGGGGTTCACGAAAAATGGCGACCTTTTGTAATCTACTTTTGTCTGTAAAATTAGTTTTAGAGCTTCCCTACTACTAAATATTGGTTTATAAAAGCATTTTTTCCCAAGAAATCCAAAAATGCTACCATAAAAGTCTTTTAACCAATTTTAAGTCTAACATAATCTACACCTGGACAAAATTTCAGGGGGTGGGCGACATGGCCTGGATGATTTGACCCAATAGATAAATTCACATAAGCCTACGTTAAGCAATTATTTTTTTTACGTCAGTTCAAAAATGGACAGAATTTTTCACAACTGCTACTATTACTACTACTACTACTACTACTTGACTATCTTATAATCGCAGTACAAGGTTTGGTTTTGGTTTAGTTTGTTTTACGGCATATCAATCAATGGGTTATTTAATGCCGACAAACTTTTGAAATAAATTAAATCGTAATGGATACTCAATTTTTTTTATAAACATTGCTCTATTTAACCCATAGACGGGGCCTTAACAAGTACTACCACTCCGGGACAGAGTGGACCTGTGAGCAATGGTGATGAAGGGGTTCTCCACATTCTCTAAACCTCCAAAACTGGAACCTCACAATCAGAGTTTAACGTCATTCCCAGAACATGTTGGCTCTCATCCACCGCCTCCTAAAAAGGGCCGGGACAATCATATAGGTGCTAGGGCTTGACGTGACCAGCCGATTGATCAGAGGGAGCCTCTCCGACTGCCCGTCTAGCCCAAGTAAGGGCCAAAGTGGAGTGTTGCATGTCATGGACTGCTCAGTCACCTGTGTTCCATCCTTAAGCATCACAGGTCACCACCCACGGCCAACAGGTGGCCCCATTGGAAGAGTCTTACTCCTCTGCAGAGGTGCAGTCAGTGTATTCTAACGCCCCTGCCGACAGGGCGGTCGCAGTACAAGACAATGTCATAAGAACAAATTATATAAAAGCTACAGAATAGTAAGTGTAGAATGTGTGGAGAAAAAGACGAAACGGTTAATCACATAATAAGCGAATGCAGCAAACTAGCATAAAGAAAGTGTTAAGTTTCTGACCGCCATCTTTGGCCAGTTGAAAAAGACTTAAAGTAAGTAAGTCCTGAGCTATAGAATCCTTTGGTAAGTGAATAAGTCCTGGGTTATGGAATCCTACGTAGTATCAAAGGTCCAGTGATATAATCCTATGTTCCGTCGTCCACGAAGGTTCAAAGTAGCTATACGTAGCTACGACCAGAACAGCCGGTATAAATAACAATACCAGCAGCAGAGCTGCCAGTGGTTGGCCAAGAGGTTGGTCACATGGTTGTCGGCGAGTCTATAAGTAGAAGTGGTCATCCAGCACACACCTTATATTCAGAAAACGCCAACAGAAAGTAAAAGACTAGGCACGACTGGGTGGGAAAGGTGATCCACTGGGAACTGCAAGAAATTCAATTTTCGCTATACAACTAAATGGTACGCACAAACCTGAATCTGTCCTGGAGAATGAGATACATACAATTCTCTAGGACTTAGAGATACAAACGGATCACGTAGTCCCGGCCAGGAGACCAGACCCAGTATTGATTAACAAGAAGAAGAGAACCTACCATCTCGTCAATTTTGCCGTCCAGTTCGACCACCGAGTAAAAATGAAAGAAAGCGAAAAGATAGACAAATACTTGGACCTTGCCAGAGAACCGGGAAACTATGGAACATGAAGGTGAAGGTCGTGTCAATTGTAATTTGGAACGGTCCCCAAAGGTCTGGAAAAGAATTTGGGTAAATTGGAAATGAGAGGAAGAATCGAGACCATCCAAACTACAACATTGTTAAGATCGGCTAGAATACCCAGAAAAGTCCTGGAGGTCAACTGGTAGACTTTGTAGTTCCAGCATATCACAGGGTAAAGATGAAGGAAAACGAAAAGATAGACAAATACCTGAACATTACCAGAGAATTGAAAAAGTGATACCAATTGTAGTTGGTGCACTTGGAACGGTCCCAAAAGGTTTGGAAAAAATACTGGATGAACTGGAAATCAGAGGAAGAATTGAGACCATCCAGAATACTGCATTGCTGCAATCGGCTAGAATACCCAGAAGAGTCCTGGAGACCGGAGGAAACTTGTTGTCACTCAGACTCCAGTGAAATACCAACAGCTAACGGTGGTGTAAAAAACGCACAAGGAGTGAAATAATAATAATAATAATCTTATTATAATGGAGATTGTGTGTTTTTCTGTCTGTAACCGAAACTATATTACTACTCAAGTCACAATTCCCTTTGTTATTGACATCACAATCTCAATGATTTTATTTTTATTTAAATCTCAATTATTAATAAAATTGTTTTACATTATTAATGCTGTTGACCATATCCACATATTAATAACATGCAATTATATTTATATATACAACAAAATAGAGGTTTACAGTGTGAATGGGAAGCCTAATTTGCATATTGATCTTAAAAAATTGATTTTAATAAATATATGCTTAGTATTATTGATTTCTAATTGTTTGGTTTTATCTTATTGAATATAAGCAAAAATCTCTTCAATAAATCTTAAATGAAATCCCTTAACAAGAAGAAATAACTGTAATATTATTCTTTACTTCCTATTTTAACTAAACAGTTTAATTA
>CM042164.1:4748144-4753144 GCA_023376005.1 Doryteuthis pealeii | reverse complement strand
TCCGTGACGGACGGGTTGGGGAAATACTTAGGGTGTCCCAACATTGTACAATGGTTAGCAAGCTAGACACGCAAACCATTGTTAGTGAGTTCGATTCTCACTGGGCGCCCCGTATTTCTGGCCTTGTACCACATCTAAGCTAGGCTTAGTAAATAAGTATAATGGTTAGCAAGCTAGTATCATACATCCATTGCTACTGAATAGCGAGTTCGATCCTCGCTAGGTGCCTCAAACTTGCGACCTTGGGTGGGAAAAAATTAAACAAATAAAGTAAAATGTTTAATATTTTTGAAAAATTAGTAACTTACTTAAAAAGAATCAATATCCACTCCTCTTCACTGAGATATTTGTTTTGTTTTACGACAGTAAGGACCTTCAAAACGTTTCTAAAAATTTCGGATTTAATTATTTAGACTCTTATCTTTATAGAAAAATTTAAACATCGTACGAGTAAAATATATTTTGTTCCGATTTCATAAAATTAAATGGGGAGGGGGTCGACCTAGTAATAGAATATTTGCCCTAATATATTTTAGGAAATAGCTATTTTAAATATAAATTCATCTAAAAGCGAATAAGTATCAAAATGCTTTTGAAAATCTGACTCTTAATTGATTTTTCATAGAATTTTAAAAAGAATTACTGTGATGTAGTTTCGGTTACAGACAAAAAGATACCGAATCTCCATTATTAATAGAGATGCAATGGATCATTAAATGACCCTTAAAGATTTGAGATGTCGTTATTTATTTCTTCTTGGTGTAGGGATTACATTCCCTACACATCACACGAAAGGTAATTACCTCCTTCGTCTACCAGTAGGCGCTAGGTGGTGTAGCGAGTAGCCTTATAAAACCAGAAGCGTAAAAAATCCTTATTCAGCCTCCAGCCTTCACAGAGGTAATACGTGCTATTTGTGTCTCCCGTCTACAGAACAGGAGCATTTGAGTGCTTCCAGCATTCCGTCACATCCTACCCACAGAGGTAATACGTACCATTTGTGTCTCCCATCTACAGGACAGGAGGATTTGAGTGCCTCCAGCATTCCGTCGCATCCTACCCACGGCGAAAGGGGGGGGGGGGTAAATACCTACTCGAAGATTATGCCGAAAGACAGATGTTAGATTAAAAATAGGTGGTAATCTGAAATTAGTTACATAAATGAGAGTAACCACCCCTTGTTTGTTTCACTTTGAGGAAGCCGTTATGTTTTGGTTGGCCATTTTCATTTCACCGTATTTCTACACTGAAAATACGAATTTGTCCGAATCAATACAACTGCATGTTTTAACACGAAAATATAATAAAATGTGTTCTTAATAACAATCAAGTTAATTTCAAATAATGCGAAAGCACAATTAAGAACACATTTTGTGATATTTTCGTGTTAAAACATGCAGTTGTATTGAAGCGATAACGCTAATCTGTTTCAATCCAACATAATGAAAAGATGAAAAGAAAGAAAGCAAGAAAAATGTGTGAGAGGGAGAGTTAAATCAAGATTATTAAACATTTTACATATTGAACTATTTGGCAATAGCTCTTAAGTAAACATATCAAACGTTAAATTTTCATAGTGTGGTGTATCCACAGGTCCTGCTAGTGAATATTAAATTTCCTAATCCTGACCCGTTTGTATTAGCTAAAGATTTATCATTGAAAGTTTGCCTAAGGCACCTTCCAGGTTTGCAAGGTCGACGCTTGTCCCTTGTCCCTTGTCATCTTGGGGTATATTGAAACAGTCCAGTTAACATATCTGGGAGTCAAAAAAACAGACTGCAATATTCAGGTAAGGTTTTTTTCCACCTGAGTAATAAGATATGTTTATCCTTTAAACTAGGGCTTATGAAACGTTTTAATTGATCGACTGAAAAGAAATTAAGTGGTATAGGTTCAAATTGTCGGTTGAACTTGAGTAACTATTTTGGCAATTTATTTACAGGGTGACATAGATCATGAAATTAGACTGTATTAAATTTTGTAGCTCATCGTGGATCATATGATACGTACAGTAATAGATCTGGTTCGCATACTCTCCCCCACCATAAAAAAATTTCCCCTTGGGGTCAAAAAGAGTTTTTCAAATTTCGAAAGAGGATACCCTAAGTAAAGTCGGCATCAGCCAGACAGCGAGGGAGCCTATCTCCTTTTCAATAGCCCTAGAACAGCTTGGATAATCGAATATGTGCAGTAATAGATATGGTTCGCATACGATTTGGATGCTGGTGACAGTGATGAAGATAACAATACAGTCTACAATTTAAAGTCAGCCAAGTCTTCAGCTATGGTTGGGCGCAGTTTCAGCCACAAATTTCAGAGCAATCCCATCACAGAAGAAGATGATGCGGTTGACAGTATAAAATCAAAGATTAATGATAAAGAATCTCTCAAAACCGATAAATTTGACCATAAATCAAGTATAAACTCCCAAATAAATGAAAAAGATGACAACAGAATTACGGCCACTTCAAGCATTAATGGTAAAAAACCCGATAAAGAGGATAAAGATGATTTCCCCGAACTTCCTATGCCTCCCAAAATCTCCCTGAGAAACCGAGGGGAGAATCCTTACCTCTCTTCTGCATCTTCCTCTTTGTCTACATCAACACTAACGAGTAATTATTTTGGCAATTTATTTACAGGGTGACATAGATCATAAAATTAGACTGTATTAAATTTTGTAGCACAGCGTGGATAATCCGATATCTTATTATAATGGAGATTGTGTGTTTTTATGTCTGTAACCGAAACTATATTACTACTCAAGTCACAATTCCCTTTGTTATTGACATCACAATCTCAATGATTTTATTTTTATTTAAATCTCAATTATTAATAAAATTGTTTTACATTATTAATGCTGTTGACCATATCCACATATTAATAACATGCAATTATATTTATATATACAACAAAATAACGGTTTACAGTTTGAACGGAAAGGCTAATTTGCATATTGATATTTAAAATGTGATTTTAATAAATATATGTTTAGTATTATTGATTTCTAATTGTTTGGTTTTATTTTAATGAATATAAGCAAAAATCTCTTCAATTAATCTTAAATGAAATCCATTAACAAGAAAAAATAACTGTAATTCTATTCTTACTTCCTCTTTTAACTAAATACTTAAATTAGAAAAAATAACAATGAAAGACGAGAGTGATGGAAGTGTAAGTTTCAGTTGTTCTATTTTTCGATTATGCCCCCCTGTTTCAAATCTTTTTATCTGCATTCTTATTTCGTTTCATTAGCCTTTCTAATTTAATACAATATTTTATTACATTAAAACTTAAATACTTGCACACGGAGGGTGCATATATTTGCTAGTGTACAGTAATAGATCTGGTTCGCATACTCTCTCCTACCATAAAAAATTCCCCATGGGGTCAAAATGAGTTTTCAAATTTCGAAAGAGGATACCCTAAGTAAAGTCATCGGTGTGGCCTAAAATCGGAATCAGCCAGACAGCGAGGGAGTCTATCCACTTTTCAATAGCGCTAGCACAACTTCGATAATCGAATATGTACAGTAATAGATCTGGTTCGCATACTCTCCCCCACGATAAAAAAAATTTCCCCATGGGGTCAAAAAGAGTTTTTAAATTTCAAAAGAGGATACCCTAATAAAAACATCGGGGTGGCCTAAAGTCGGTATCAGCCAGGCTGAGAGGGAGTCATCCCCTTTTCACTAGCAGATTATTTTTAGCACCTTGAGACGGAGCGCCACACCTACCATCAGCTCCTCACTTTACCGCACAGATCCCTGTGCTACGGTATCGAACCAGGAACCTTGAGATTCCCAGCCGAACACGCTACCGACTGAGCTATACGGGCCCTTTCAAAAAAAAAAAAAAAAAAAAAAAAAAAATTTTCTTAATTTAACTATTTAGTTAAAATAGGAAGTAAAGAATAATATTACAGTTATTTGTACTTGTTAATGGATTTCTTTTCAGATTTATCCCCGAGATTTTTGCTCATATTCATTAAGATAAAACCAAACAATTAGAAATCAATAATACTAAGCATATATCTATTAAAAATCAAATTTTTAAGATCAATATGCAAATTAGCCTTTCCATTCACACTGTAATCCGTTATTTTGTTGTATATATAAATACAATTGCATGTTATTAGTATCTAGATATGGTCAACAATATTAATAATGAAAAAAACAATTTTATCAATAATTGAGGTTTAAATAAAAATAAAATCATGGAAAATCTGAGGTAAATAATTAAGGGAATTTTGACTTGAGTAGTGATATAGTTTCGGTTACAGACAGACAAACCCACAATCTCCATTATAATAAGAAGATATTATACACTAGCAACAACAACAAAAAAAAACCCAGGCAGTGTAAAATTTAATTTTTCAAAGATATTGCCTGAGGGGGTGGAAGTTAAAAATTCAATGTCAGGGGGTTTGTATCATAAGTATGCAAAATCCTTATATTCATTAAAGGGGTAAAAAATAAATAAAAAATAAAACAATTTGAAATGGAAACGTAGTCCAGTTCCCCTCAAATAAAATGATGCATGCATGTATCAACTATTAATCAAACAATTATTTTGAATATTTTCCACGTCAATTTTCCACAAAATCGTCGGTATTTATTTATTTGTAAACTTTTTAGTTAGCTTCTTGTTACTGAAAAAAAAGGACGAGAGTAAAAAAACAATTTTTAAAATTGCTTACACAAATGTTGAATGTTGTGACGTAAGCTGTGACGTAGAGCTGTGACGTAGTTTTTGTTACAGACAGAAATACACACAATATCCATTATTAATAGATGTTTTGATAAGCTAATATAGTAGGGACTGGCAAACGGAGCCTAAAATGCGTTTTTGACAAAATGACTTTAGCCCCCCCTACAGAAAATAATTTACCAAAAATCAGGAAATTATCTGATTTTAATGAAATTTTCAGTGTTTATGTATCAATAAATGATCTTTATAATGCATTATTTATTTTATTTCAAAACTTTCTCATTTTTTTCA
>CM042164.1:4743144-4745644 GCA_023376005.1 Doryteuthis pealeii | reverse complement strand
TATTTTGATACATATTTAAAGTTTACATTTCAAATTGTTTTATTTTTTAATCCTTTAATGAATTTGATGATTTTACTTACTTAGGGTACAAACTCGCTGACATTGAATTTTTTACTCCCACCCCTCAGGCAATATGTTTCAAAAATCTATTTTTACATCGCCCGGAGGGTATTTTTTATTTTGTACTACTATATGTAATTACAATAGATCACGGACTTATTCAGCCGATTGATATCTTATCTTCTACCGACATAAAACCGATACATGTGTGATTTATTTCTCGAGCGGCAAGAGATAGCTGTCATCTTTAACAGTAGTGCATTTTCACTCACTTGTCTGGCTCGAACACCCCACCCTCTTCACTCCACATTCCCGCCCCTCATTGGTACACGGATAAACTTACACGACTGGTACAGTAAAAGCAGGCATATATTTTTTCCAGTTTGTAGACATTTGGCTACTTTATCAACGCCCACGATTTATACATATATATGTATATATACATATATACATATATAAAGATTACTCTAATGAGTCAGACGAACCGACTAAAAGTTTCGCTTAATGCTCTTCAGGGCTGAGATCTGACTCTTGTCATATCTCAGCCTTGAAGAACATTAAGCGAAACTTTTAGTAGGTTCGTCTGACTCATTAGATTTATCTTTATTATTTGCTCTACTTAGGTATTGAGCACTTTTTACTTATTAGCTTTAGTTTCCTGGCGGTTTTATATGAATATATATATCTTATATATATATATATATGCATATAAATTGTTTTTTCTTTTGGCCAAAATACTGTACCAATAGATTATTTTTTGTTGGTACGATTATCTTGGTCTTTTTCTCCCCGGTTGATGTTTGGTAGTATATTTTTACAATCAAACTATTTGCTGGGTTTTTTCTCACTGCGAGGATTTACCAATAAGTTTGGTATATTATATATATATATATATATATATATATATATATATATAGAGAGAGAGAGAGAGAGAGAGAGGGGGGAGAGTATCATTGGAATCCGTGCTGTCATCTCGACATACATATATATGTGTGTGTGGGTGTGTGTGCATAATATTTAACTATGCATCATTATTCAAACTTGTACATTGTAAGAGCTTACACCGTTTATGCAAATCAGCGGTCATTGCGAATTCAAAAACCATAAAACAAAAGCCCGGTTTCTTCCAACTTGTGCCGGGTATCGCAAAAATCAAAATAGACAAAGGATAACTTAGAAAAAATACACGGAAACGCAAAAATCACAGAATCTCTGAAACAAATCAAAACAAAAATTTCAATACCCTATAAAAAAACAAAACAAAAAAAAACGGACACTAACTACTGTCCGGTGCCTCCCTCCACCCCGACTTTCAATTACCCTGACCGCACCGCTTTGAACCCATAAGCAACCGTATCCCTGTTGACACTTCCCCTTCCTTCTCTTCTTTTTTTCCTAACACCTTTCGACGCATTCAGCTCCCGTTTCCTCTTTTCCCACTTCCTCTACTTTTTCAACATACAAAATGACTGTAGTTCCATTGTCTCAAATAAATTTTCTGACGAAGCTTCGTGAACATATCGAGGCGAAATATCAGTTGAATGAAGTTGTTTGTACTTTATCCATTTTTCCCCAATTTTTGATCACATTTTGTTGGATTTCCCCAATCTGTTACTGCTCATATATATATATATATATATATATATATATATATATAAAGGGCCGGGTTAGCTTAGTCGGTAGAGCGTTGGGCTAGGAACCACAAGGCCCTCAGCGTATGAGTTGCGCAGGAATCTGTGCGGTAAAGTAAGGAGCTGATGTTATGTGTGGCCCTCCAGCTCAGATGCAAAAACAATCTCCTTGGTCTAGCGCTAGTGAATAGGGGATAGACTCCCTTGTTGATTGGCTGATACCGACTTTAGGTCACCCCGACATGTATATATATAACACTAAAAGTGGAGGAATCATATATATTTAGGGAGGTAATATTATATTATGGAATAAAATATAAAATAAAGGGGGAAATACGAAGGCCTTTTCGACCGGTACTTTTCAAGTATATACACCAGTGACGAATAAAAGTCAGATTGTATAAGAAAATTCATAAGAACGAATGGGGGTGAGCCAAGAGGGGGGGGGAATAAAAAAGGGGGGTAAAAAAGGGGGAGAAGGGTGTGTATGTATGAACCCTAGATCGATACAGGGTTAGAAATGTCTCCCAATAAAGAGAGTGTTTTGGAGTTTGTTTGCACAGAGTAGGTCGAATGTATGTATATATATATATAAAGTAAAAAAGTAAGTAAAGTCAACGGGGCGGCCTAAAGTCGGTATCAGACAGTCAGCGAGGGAGTCTATCCCCTTTTCAATAGCGCTAGACCAAGGAGATTGTTTTTAGCATCTGAGGTGGGGCGCCACACCTACCATCAGTTCCTTACTTTACCGCACAGATCCCTGTGCTACTCATACGCTGAGTTGGCGGGGACCGGAATCGAACTAGGAA
>CM042164.1:4643144-4738144 GCA_023376005.1 Doryteuthis pealeii | reverse complement strand
GAGTGGGAGAAAAAAGATAAGACACAGAGTAAAGTAAGAAATTGATCGGTTTTTTGACTTAATTGCAAATTACGACTAATTAGAACCAATTAAGACATTTTTCTTTTCAAACATAATACAATCCTAAAAATAAGTAATAATTTAGTATAATTTTTGTGTCATTAAATTAACATTAAAAAAGCCTTTAAGAAGCAAAAGTTGATTATTCAGCTTTAGTATATATAATAATATAATAAAATAATATATTATATATAATATATGTTTGTGTGTGTGTGTGTGTGTGTGTGTGTGTGTGTGTTGTTTTTAAGTTGGGCGTTATTACGAAGCATCTAAAATAAATGAATGAACTCGATGTTATGGGTATTTTGATTCACTTATTTTTTTATCATTATTTTTTATCATAAATTATCGGGATCGTTAGATACCCTTTATCAAATGACTGTTGTTCCTGTTCAACGGATCTTTTGTCTCTGATGTTATTGACAGCGGCAGCGTCTGTAAAAATTTATAATAACGGAGTATTCGATGTAGCGTTCAGTCCTCACGTGAGTTTGTAATTTTAGAATCCATTTAGTTTCTATATATATATATTTTGTATATATATATATATATATATATATATATATATATATATAAATTGTGCAATCCTATTTTCTAGCAATTGTCTTAATCCCTAAAAGAAGTATTTGAATAACATTAATGAATCAAATTTTGTCATTAGATGATAAATAACCAAAAATATATGTGTGTATATATAAGTGGGAAAAATAAGTATTTCAACCCCTGCTGATTTTCTGAGTTTGCCACCTTACAAAATAGGGATGGTGTATAATTTTCAGGGTAGGTCTAGCGCCTAAGTAAGGGCCAAATTGAGTGTTGCATGTCATGGACTGCTCAGCCACCAGGGTTCCATCCTTAAGCATCACAAGTGGTGAGGTTTCCAGTTCTGGAGGTCTGGGAAATGTGGAGCACCCCTTCATCACCATTACTCCCAGGTTGACTCTGACCCAGAGTGGTAGTACTGTTAGGGTCCCATCTATGTGCTAGATAGAAAATTTGTTTACAAAAAAATGAATAATGCCATAAAACAAACAAACAAGCTCTATTGCATTATCTGTATTATCAAGTACTAGCGGGACTGTGGATATACCACAGTATGATAATTTAATTATTACAAAGTTTGATGTGTTTACTTAAGAGCTATTGCCAAATAGTTCAATATGTAAAAAGTATAATAATCTTGATTTAACTCTCTATACTAGCAGGACCTGTGATATACTAAAGATGATAATTTAATTATTACAACGTTTGGTATGTTTTACTTAAGAGCTATTGCCAAATAGTTCAATATGTAAAAAGTATAATAATCTTGATTTAACTCTCTATACTAGCAGGACCTGTGGATATATAAAGGATGATATTTAATTATTACACGTTTGGTATGTTTACTTAAGAGCTATTGCAAATAGTTCAATATGTAAAAAGTATAATAATCTTTACTAGCAGGGACCTGTGGATATACCACAGTATGATAATTTAATTATTACAAAGTTTGATGTGTTTACTTAAGAGCTATTGCCAAATAGTTAATATGTAAAAAGTATAATAATTTGATTTAACTCTCTATACTAGCAGGACCTGTGGATATAATAAAGTATGATAATTTAATTATTATAAAGTTTGATGTGTTTACTTAAGAGCTATTACCAAATAGTTTAATATGTAAAAAGTATAATAATCTTTACTAGCAGGACCTGTGGATATACCACAGTATGATAATTTAATTATTACAAAGTATGATGTGTTTACTTAAGAGCTATTGCAAATAGTTCAATATGTAAAAAGTATAATAATCTTTCTAGCGGGACCTGTGGATATCCAAAGAATGATAATTTAATTATTACAATGTTTGGTATGTTTACTTAAGAGCTATTGCGAAATAGTTCAATATGTAAAAAGTATAATAATCTTTACTAGCAGGACCTGTGGATATACCAAAGAATGATAATTTAATTAACAATGTTTGGTATGTTTACTTAAGAGCTATTGCCAAATAGTTCAATATGTAAAAGTATAATAATCTTTACTAGCAGGACCTGTGGATATACCAAAGAATGATAATTTAATTATTACAAGTTTGGTATGTTTACTTAAGAGCTATTGCCAAATAGTTCAATATGTAAAAAGTATAATAATCTTTAC
This sequence comes from Doryteuthis pealeii, assembly GCA_023376005.1. Lineage (NCBI taxonomy): Eukaryota > Metazoa > Mollusca > Cephalopoda > Myopsida > Loliginidae > Doryteuthis > Doryteuthis pealeii. Next base: position 4,735,942 of record CM042164.1, on the reverse strand, counting down.
TAGCAGGACCTGTGGATATACCAAAGAATGATAATGTAATTATTACAATGTTTGGTATGTTTACTTAAGAGCTATTGCCAAATAGTTCAATATGTAAAAAGTATAATAATCTTTACTTGCAGGACCTGTAGATATACCAAAGTATGATAATTTAATTATTAACAAAGTTTGAATGTGTGTTTACTTAAGAGCTATTGCCAATAGTTCAATATGTAAAAGTATAATAATACTTTACTAGCAGGACCTGTGATATACCAAAGAATGATAATTAATTATTACAATGTTTGGTATGTTTACTTAAGAGCTATTGCCAATAGTTCAATATGTAAAAAGTATAATAATCTTTACTTGCAGGACCTGTAGATATACCAAAGTATGATAATTTAATTATTACAATGTTGGCATGTTACTTAAGAGCTATTGCCAAATAGTTCAATATGTAAAAAGTATAATAACTTTAACTAGCATGACTGTGGATATACCAAAGTATGATAATTTAATTATTACAAACGTTTGGTATGTTTACTTAGCGCTATTGCCAAATAGTTCAATATGTAAAAAGCATAATAATCTTAACTAGCAGGACCTGTGGATATACCCACAGTATGATAATTAGATTATTACAATACTTGATATGTTTACTTAAGAGCTATTGCCAATACTTCAATATGTAAAAGTATAAATAATCTTGATGTATCTTTATCTTTTTTTTTAAAACTTATTTTCCTTCTTTTCGTTGATTTCGATGAAAAAAAAAACATTAGCGTTATCGCCCTTTCTCCAATCTTCCCCTACCCTCTTTCATTCTTTTTTCTTTTTTTTTCTGTGCAGCATGTCCTTTTTCTTCCTTTATAATAAAAACGGAATGATCCATTATTTAAGCTGAAGTGACGATACTCATAAGAAACAAGAATTCGGCAGATAAGCAACAGCAGATAATCCGGATTTACATTTTTGCATTTCATCTTGGACGGTTTGGACGGTCTCATTTTTTAACCAGAGGGCGTTGCAAGATGATAACGGTCGGAAGATTAAGGAACAAGAGTATCAATATGCAGATGGTTTATGTTTATGGTCTGTATAGTATTTTTAATCTTGAAATCTCCCTTTGCAACTTTTCTCATGCAGTGTGGGCAACAGGCCGTGATATCTAGGTGTGTCATTCGGAGACAAAACTAAATGTCATGTCAGATATTGGTATGTTTTGCTTGATTTAATCAACTTGAAAGCGTATCAGTTGATCTTCAGATAATTCATCACGTTCAAAAAACAACAACAACAACAACGACAATAATAATAATAATAATAATAATAATAAATAATAATAATAATAAAGCTGGAAACAATCCTGGCAGAAGTAAAAATCCAAAGAGGTATCTTCCAAGGAGACTCATTATCACCACTACTCTTTATTATTGCAATGATGCCGCTAAACCATATACTGAAAAAATGTACCGGGGGATACAAATTTAGTAATTCACAAGATAAACCACTTATATACATGGATGACATTAAAATTTTTTGCAAAAAATGAAAAAGAATTGAGAGCCTAGTACAAACTATTAGAATATATAGCCAGGAATAGGGATGGAATTTGGAATCGAAAAATGTGCTATGCTTGTAATAAAAGGGGGTAAAAGAAAACTAATGAATGGAATACACTACCAAATAGGAAACTATAAAATTCTTCATGAAATGAAAGCTACAATACTTAGGAATTTTAGAAGCGGACAATATAGCAAACAGAAATGAAAGGAAAAGTTAAAAAGAATATCTCAGGAGAACTAGAAAACTTCTAGAAACGAAACTTAACAGCAGAAATCTGATCAAAGGAATTAATACCTGGGCTGTCCCCATTATAAGATACTCAGGACCATTCTTAAAATGGACAAAAGAAGAACTCAGACAGATAGACCAAAGGACGAGAAAATTAATGACCATGCACAAGGCTCTCCACCCTAGAGATGATAGAGATAGATTATATGTGTCAAGAAAGGAAGGGGAAGAGGTTTGCCAACATAGAGAAATGCGTAGTAACCACAATCCAACAACTTGAGATTACACAAGAAAGAGCAAAGACAAACTACTTATGGCGGCCAACAATAGTAGAAGCGATAGATGAACAACAGAAAACAACAAGACTAAAAAACAAAATGGGAAGAAAAACAATTATATGGACGCTTCAAACGACAAATAGAAAGAGGTTGCACATGGAAACACTTGGACTTGGTTAAGAAAGGGAACCTCAAAAGAGAAACTGAATCACTAATAATTGCTGCACAGAATAATGCATTAGGACAAACTATATCAAAGCAAAAATTGATGAGACCCAACAAAATAGTAAATGTAGACTATGCAGTAAATAGAGATTTTACTGTAACCGTAAACCATGTACTATGCGAATGTAGCAGCTAGCACAAACGGGAATACAAAACTAGACACGACTGGGTGGGAAGGTGATCCACTGGGAATTATGCAAAAAAAGAATTTTGACCATACAACAAAATGGTATATGCATAAACCAGAATCTGTTCTTGAGAACGAAACGCATAAAATTCTCTGGGACTTTGAAATAAAAATGGATCACCTTATCCAGCAAGAAGACCAGACCTAGTGTTGATAAACACAAAAAGAAAGAACTTGTCAACTGGTGGATTTGCAGTGCCAGCAGATCATAGGGTGAAGCTAAAGGAAAATGAAAAAATGGACAAATATCTGGACCTTACCAGAGACTGAAAAAGTTGGAATATTGAAAGTGAAAGTGATACCAATTGTAGTTGGTGGCACTTGGAACGGTCCCAAAAGGATTGGAAAGGGTCTGGAATGCTTGGAAATCAGAGGAAGTGTTGAAACCATTCAGAACACTGCACTGCTGCAATCTCCAGAATACTCAGAAGAGTCCTGGAGACTTGAGGAGACTTTGCTGTCACTCAGAACTCCAGTGAAAGACCATCAGCTAACACTGATGTGAAAACTCAAAAGGAGTAAATAACAATCCACCAACATAATTAGCGAATGCAGTAAACTCGCACAGAGAGAGTATAAGACTAGACACGACTGGGTGGGGAAGGTGATTCACTGGAACTGTGCAAGACATTTAATTTTCACAATTCAACTAAATGGATATGCACAAACTGAATCTGTCCTGGAGAATGAGACACAAAATTTTCTGGACTTTGAAGTAGACGGGATCAACCTAAATCCGGCCCGGAGACCAGATCTAGTTTGATTGACCAAGAAGAGGAAGACTTGTCATCTCGTGGATTTTGCCGTCCGGCCGAATCACAGAGTGAAAATGAAAGAAAACGAAAAGATCGACAATACTTGGACCTTGCCAGAGAACTGAGAAAACTGTGGAACATGAGGGTGAAGGTCGTAACCAATAGTAATAGGGGCCCTTGGAACAACCCCAAGGGGTTGAAAGAGTCTGGATGAATTGAAAATCGGAGGAAGAATCTAGCACATCCAGACTACAGCAATTATTGAGAACGGCTGGAATACTCAGGAGAAGTCTGGAGACCTGAGGAGACTTTGCTGTCACTCAGCTCCAGTGAACCCCACGGCTTCTGTAGGTGTGAAAAACTCGAATAGAGTGAAATAATAATAATAATAATAATAATAATAATAATAATAATAATATAATAATAATAATAATAAAACCTTATCAAGGGATAAACACCTGGGCTGTCTTCTCGTAAGATATTCGGGACCATTCCTTAAATGGACAAGAGAGAGCTCCAGCAGATGGACCAAAGGACAAGGAACTTATAACCATGCACAAGGCATTACACTCTAGAGACAAAATAGACAGACTATATGTACAAAGAAAAGAAGTGGAAGGAGTGTAGATACGATAATCCGAACACTTGACACTAATAAAAGTAAAGAAATACTAATTACAGCAATAGGAAAAACAACAATACAACAACAACGACAATAATAATAATAATAATAATAATATAATAATAATAATAATAATAAATAATTGGAAATAAATACCTGGGCCGTCCCCATTATAAGATACTCTGGGCCTTCTGTAAAATGGACAAGAGAGGAACGCAGACAGATTGACCAAAAGACTAGAAAATTAATGCCAATGCACAAGGCTTTAACCCTAGAGACGATAGAGATAGGCTATACGTCTCAAGAATGTAAGGTGAAAGAGGTCTTGCCAACATAGAGGGATTGCATAGACGCCAAATCCAGGACAATAAAAAAGAGCAGATGATTTTATGACAGTCAATAACAAACAGTGCCAACATACGGACAAACAGAAAACAAACATGAAGAGAAAAGAATTATATGGATACTTCAAATTGGAGAGGTTACACATGAAAAGACTTGGACATGGTTAGAAGAGGAACCTAAAGAGAAACTGAATCGCTTATAATTTGCTGCCAAAATAATGCCATAAGAACTAATTATATCAAAGCAAAAAATAATAAGACACAACAAAACAGTTAATGTAGTGTGTGTGTTGGTGACAGAGATGAGACCATAAACCATGTATTAAGTGAATGTAGCAAACTAGCACAACGAGAAATACAAAGCTTAGCACGATGGGTTGGGAAGGTGCTCCACTGGGAATTATGCAAAAAACTAAATTTTGACCATCACAAAAATGGTAATATGCATAAACCAGAATCTGTTCTTGAGAATTAAACTGCATAAAATTCTCTGGGACTTTGATTTTAGTTTTGAATCAAATAAAATGTTACTCTGATGAAGGGTCGAATTTTCTCTGTGTACGGAATATTTTTACATTTTTCTATTATTATTATTTCATTTCATTTGTTTTATTCAATGATAAATAATAGTTTGAATCGTGGTACACAAAGATAAACTGACCGAAACAACATGTGTAAGTGATATTGATTAAATTCATCTTTTATTATCCATTTTGTACTTTTCTTTTCTTTATTCAATTCTTCCTCATATTGTCGGATTCAATTCCATTCCATTTTTACACCACCAACACACACACACACACACAATATATATATTATATATATATAATATATATATATATATATATATATATATCACAGAAAGGAAGGAAAACTCAACACCGTAATTCCATAATAATTTTATTTCGACCAAAATTGGGCCTATATAAATCTAAGTTGAATTTAATATAATCCCCAAAATCCAGTCTCATCAGATGGGAGAATCAAAATTTTTTACTTCTCAAAAATAAAATAAAAAAAATAAAAAGTAAAAAAAAATAGATTAAAAAAATAAAAATATTTTTTACATTGTAAAGACTGTCACCAATGGTGACAGGAAGTCAAGATGAGAAAAAAGGATACTTTTCAAGTTCTGGTTTCTTAGGGGGATGGTAGTCAGACAAAATTAAACTATGAATTAAACTATGAATGTTTAAATAAAATGCGTGGTAAGTTTTTTTAGCCGACGCTGCAGTGTTTCGATCTGTTGAGTAGATCTTTTCGGGGCTTTCGTTGATAAAGGAAATATTTAAAATTATGAACAGATTGATGAATCAAGGAGTATCAACAGTCTCCTCATTATTCTGTGATAAAATTATTTTTTTTACTCTTCCTTATATCAAGCAAAAAGCCTGAGAGAGTCTACTTAAAGATCGAAACACGNAAAAAGAGAGATGGAACTTGTGGTTCTAGCGGACGCTCTACCGACTGAGCAAAACCAACCCTGTGTGGATGCACGTATATAGGTATTATTTCATTTTTGTTTCTATTCATAAGTTCGGTCTTTTATCTCATTATTTATACTGTAATTAGTATCGAAAATGACCAACTCGCAAAACATTTTACGCCCCCAACATAAGGGGGTGGGTCAAAATTAAGTGACCTGAAAAAAATGAGAAAGTTTTTAAATAAATAAATAATGCATTATAAAGATCATTCATTGATAAAAAAAACACTGAAAATTTCATTAAAATCCGATAATTTCCTGATTTTTGGTAAATTATTTTCTGTAGGGGGGGGGATAAAGTCATTTTGTCAAAAAACGCATTTGAGGCCCATTTTGGTATCTCTAGTTAACTCATATTGGCATGAGGGAAAGTGTGCCAGTGGTGACGAGCAACAAACACGAGTAGAAAACCATGAAAAACGTTTCTGGGCCGATTGTTAAATAAACGTAAATTATATCAGCAATTTCTTTAAATGTGATAGAACTAAATCTTTCTTTGGTTATTTCCTATAAGTCTAACATAAACAAAGGGGAACCACTCTTGACTGATAGATTATTTATTTATTTATTGATCTACTAGGAAAAAAGAAGACAGGGTTAGGGTTAGGGTTTAGGCTTTAGGGTTAGGGATTAGGGTTAGTTTAATGGGAAAATAAATAATTTATCAGTCAAGAGTGGTTTCCCTTTGTTTATGTTAGACTTATAGGAAATAACCATTTCTTTTGTTTTCTTTGTTTTAATAATATCTGTAGTACAATATATTGCAATTTTCTAATGAAATACAATAAAATGGAAAAAAATGGAAGACCCCCCCCCTCTGATCACAAAAAAGTTTTTTTTGGGTATGATCTGGTGGTAATGCTCCAATATTTTTTTTGTTTCACAACATAAGAAAAAATAGATTTATCTGTCATCTCAGGTACACCTTCCCCATGCCAGATATTAGACGGGTTTACTTGAGATAATAGACAACTAAAAGGCATGAAAGAACACGAGGACATTTGTTTTGTTTCATAACATAAGAAGAAATATATTTGTTAACTCTAGGGTTACCCTTTTATGTCGTCTGCTAAGAGTTTTAAAAACGAATTAAAAATAATTAAATCTATTATTTAAGGTCAAACTTTGTCTAAATCGATAAGTAGTAACATACTGACCATCATTAAAAAAAAAAAAAAAAAAAATATCATTACATATGCAGTTTATTTTTAAAAGATTTAAAACCATTTGTTTTGGTCAATTTCGACGCGATCCGCCATTTTGGCTGTTTTTCAATGGTTTTAGGCGCTTGTTTACACTTTTAACGTACATTTGGGATGGGGAAAAAATTTACCAAAAATCAGGTAATTATCCGATTTTAATGAAATTTTCAAAATTGATTTATCAATTAATGAATTTTATAATGCATCACTTATTTTATTTCAAAACTTTAATTTAATATTTTTGCTATGAAAAATTAATATATAAAATTCATTTAAAATACTTAAGCCTAATGTTAAGTTTAAAATGTTATATTTTTAGATTCTAAAATTAAATATCTACTTAATGCAAACCTTATTTTTTCCGCAAAAAGTCTACTTTTTGAAGAAAAACTCGATTGAAAATATACCCCTCCCCCTTTTAAGCAGAAAAACATCGATGTATAATTTTTTCTTTTATAAAATAATAGCCAATTGAATAATTATCGAAATGAGTAAAAAATAAATCTCCAAAAAATTAATTATTTATTACTTTTTTACATTTTATTTTTCGATTTTCGGTACTTATTTTCTCATAAAACAGCAACCGTAAACAATTTTTTGTTTGTTTTTATTCATAACTTCGGTTTTTTATCTCATTATTTATACTGTAATTAGTATCGAAAATGACCAACTCGCAAAACATTTTTACGCCCCCAACATAAGGGGGTCAAAATTAAGAGACCTGAAAAAAATGAGAAAGTTTTGAAATAAAATAAATAATGCATTATAAAGATCATTTATTGATAAATAAACACTGAAAATTTCATTAAAATCAGATAATTTCCTGATTTTTGGTCAATTATTTTCTGTAGAGGGGTTAAAGTCATTTTTATCAAAAACGCATTTTAGGCTCCGTTTGCCAGTCCCTGTAATAAACATTAATAGCACAAGGGAGGCAACTCTTACAAGCGGCTAAACAAGGGGAATAATTCTTGTAGGATTTCGACTAAAATCTGCTGATCAACTTCCCGGTTATCATTAGGTATATAATACCTAATTTATCGAAAAGTACGTGTTTTTACAAAACAAATTTATCCCCCACCCACGATTGAAAAAAATTAACCAAAAATCAGGGAATTATCCGATTTTAATGAAATTTTCAGTGTTGATTTTTCAATGAATGAATTTTATAAAGCATCAGTTATTTTATTTCAAAACTTTCTGATCTTTTTTCAGGTCACTTAACTTTGACCCCTCCCCCTTATATTTGGGGCGCAAAATATTGGTGGGGTTATATACTTTCGAAACTAATTACAATATGAATAAAAAGACAAAAGACCGAAGATGTGAATAGAAGAAAAAAAAATTCAAGGGTGATATTCTGTTAAAAAATAAGTACCGAAAATCGGATAATAAAATGAAAATAAAAACTAAAAAAAAAAATTTTTGAGATCTTTTTTTTACTCTTTTCGGTGATTATTTAATTGGCTATTATCATATAAAATAAAAAATTATACATTGATATTTGTTCTGTTTAAAAGGGGGCGCTAAATATTCAATAGATTTTCAACAAAAAATATTAGAGTTCGATAATAAAGTAAAGTAGTTATAAAATAAATATGTTTTTAGAATCTAAAGATATGAGATTTTAAACTTAACATCATGATATTCATATTTTTAATTTTTAATTTTTAAATTATATATTAATTTATCATAGCAGAAATACCTAATTAAATCAGAAAGTTTTGAAATGAAATAACTGATGCATTATAAATTCATTCATTGATAATTCAACACTGAAAATTTCATTGAAATCGGATAATTCTTGATTTTGGTAATTTTTTTTTCAATCGGGATGGTTACATTTATTTTGTAAACACGGATTTTACGGCAACTCTGGCGTAATATAATTAAGTTATATTTGAGCAAATTTGACCGAAAAAATAGTTTAAAATGTATTAAAAATAAATTACATGTGTAATATTTTTTTTTTTTTTACTTGCTCTTATCTTACTACTTTTTGACTTAGACAAAAATTTGACCTTAAATAATCGATTTAATTCATTTTAATTCATTGTTAAAATGAAAAGCAGACGAAAAATTGGGTTTACCTAGTTATCATCAGGTAAATGCCGCAAGCAAAAGTTTTAAGTTCATATCTAAAAACATCAAAGATGTTGCAGTTTCTCTTGATAATCGACAACAATTTTTTTTTGTGTTATATGTGCTTAGCAGTTGAGATGAACCAAGGAACAACTGTTTATTGAAGTCACACGGAATCTGTGAGAATGAGATCTGGTCATTGTAGAATATACATATTTACCAATCCATCCCCACGAGTAGGATGTGACACAAGGTCAATTTCTTAAGTGGAGTTTAACAGGTTTGAATTCAGAGTTTTCCTTCTCCTAGAGTAGTTGCCATACCAAGTTTAAAGAGCTAATCTGCTCTACTATTTAGCTGGAGTGAGAATAGCTTGATTCATACATTTTCCTCAGAGTATTAGTGCTATGAGAAATACAAATACAAACAGCCTCGTCCAGGATTTGAATGTGTTTTTCTGTGTTTCTTTCTTATGACAGAAAACCATTACATCATGCGCCTGTAGAATTGTAGAATATTGGGGTTTATTTATATGCTTTTAATGGGAGGGTTAGCGTATATAGCTTTGGTCTACGGTGACTTCCGATTGTCTAAAAAAAGTTTAATTCCTAGTATTCTGTGCTGTTAGATGGGTAACTTGACAGATAGTTTAACCAAGACGGTCTATGAAAACAGTAAACAATAAAGGAAAAAACTGAAGACGATGGAATGAATTAGAATGATAATATATATATATATATAGATGAAAAATGAATGGAAGTGAATCCGACAGTGGGAAATAAATATTTAGAAAAATCAAACACATGATGTTAAAATTCGCTGACAGAATTCTGTTTCGACCCTTTATTGAAGAGCGAGATGTGTATGATAGAGAGAATGGTGTAAGTGGACCGTTATGAGACGAAAGTGGTGCAGATGAAACGTTCAATATTATAGCCGGAATTTTTTTTAAATTAAAAAAAATTTTTAAGTTTAGAAAATGCGTATTCTGTTTTGGAAATAAAATAAAATAAATTTTATTTTATTTTATTAAATCAGAAGCATTATAATCCACAAAGAAAACTCAAAAGAGTTTGATGTAAATATGTATAAAAATGTATAAGAAAGGATAAAAAAGTTCAAAAATCCCAGCACTGTAGACCACGATGTTCACTGGATAAGATGTAGAAATCCAGTTATTTTTTGTTTTTTCAAAAGACAATATGAAAAATGAATGGAAGTGAATCCGACAGTGTGAAATAAATATTTAGAAAAAACAAACACATGATTATTTCCTATAACTCCAACATAAACAAAGGGGAGCCACTCTTGACTGATAAATTATTTATTTATTTATTGATCTACTAGGAAAAAAAGAAGACGGGGTTAGAGTTAGGGTTAGGGTTAGGGTTATGGTTAGGGTTTAGGATTAGGGTTAGGGTTGGGGTTTATGGTTAGTTTAATGGGAAAATAAATAAATAATTTATCACTCAAGAGTGGTTCCCCTTTGTTTATGCTGGAGGTGTAGGAAATAACATCATGTTCGAAAAGAAGGTTCCCATGTCTGACAAGAAATACATGAAGAAGGCTGGAGGGCACATTGGCTGAAACGTTGTACAGATAACAATAAGGATGAGGACAATAGTCTGAATAATCCAAATAATACTAATTATCAAGTCTCATCTCAAAAATTCAGAGAAATAGTGCAGATAACAATAAAGATGAGGACAATAGTCCGAATAATCCAAATAATACTAAAGTCCACCAGTTGATTTGATTCTTTCTTCTTATTTATGGACAGATTATCCATCATATAGAAATCTGATCTCTCTGATAAGATAAAGCGAGAATTCTCCCAAGCTGTAGCCGTGTCAGTGCTACTGTATGGCTGCATTTGGATCCAGACAGAAAAAATATTAAAAAAAACAACACTCTTACCTACCTTTCATCATCATCATCATGTCGTGCAAGCAGCACGGATATCCATGACAATCTCTTGCCAACCTTCCCTATCAGTCATTGCCCCTGGGAGGTCTTCTGCGCAGCATCCCGAATCCTCGCATAGTTGGTCAATGTAGGTCCTTAGTGGACGTCCTACGTTAGCATGTCCATGTGTTGGCCCCCACAGGAGAACGTCGCTTATGAGCTCGAACCTACCTTTAGGTTAGTGAGAATCATGGGAATCCCTGCTGTTAGCATGATTTGATGATGATGATGATGATGATTACAACTCGGTCTGGTCATCCGGCTCAAATTGAGTGATCCGTGTTGAAGTTCGAGTTATCTAACTTGCTAATGGTTAATACCGAGTTGTATCCCTTAATTTATATATTGTTGTCTTTCGTGAGAATCAATAAAGATGGAAGTTTAATTGTTGTATACCCTCTTTACCGGCACTATATATCTATATGTTATATACCTTCTTACGTCTTACTCTGGTCGTATCTTCTTCTGGTCGGCTTGGTTCTTCTATCATCTATCTTGGTCTGGTCTTGTCGTGGTGTTTCTTGGGGACTTCGGGTCTGGTTTCTGTTGCTAGAGATTTCTTGTTATCAGAAGCTCTGTGTCATTGTTAGCTTTTAGTAATAACCACAAGACTTCGATTTACGATGATGTTACTTTATTCGTAGATCCCCAGACCAGACAATCACGCAGTGAGACTCACATCTTGCTAGCTTGGCTTCTAACTTCTAACTCTTACTAACTGAGTTGCTTACCCCTTAAACCGGAAGGGGGCCTTCTATTGCCTTCCGTTCTCACGTTCCATCCCCAGAACGCAAGGTGAGATCGAGGTCAAGTGCCGTCACTCACCCTCAAGGCCATCAGCTGCACTAATATGATTTCTACACTATTGTCATAATCATTAGGTATCTAATGATTATGTAACATAATCTAACGTGTTCGTACAATACAACTGCATGTTTTAACACGAAAATATCATAAAATGTGTTCTTAATAACAATTAAGTTCATTTCAAATAATGTGCAAGCACAATTAAGAACACATTTTATGATATTTTCGTGTTAAAACATGCAGTTGTATTGATTTAAAAAAATTGTATTTTCAGTGTAGATTTACGGTGAAAGTAAAACAAACAAGGGGAAGTTACTCTCATTTATGTAACTAACTGTTCGAGTTATCTAACTTGGTAATAGTTAATACCGAGTTGCGTCCCTTAATTTATATATTGTTGTCTTTCGTGAGAATGAATAAAGATAGAAATTTAATCTAACGTGTTTGTTATGTATTGTCTGTGTGACTTGGATTCATAAGTAAACAATCCGTCATTATCAAAAAATCCCAGACAATGTGCACATTGGGACATGTTTGGGTAATCTGAACATTAGTTACATAAATGAGAGTAACCTCCCTTGTTTGTTTCACTTTGAGGAAGCCGTTTGTTTTGGTCGGCATTTTCATTTCACCGCAAATCTACACTGAAAATGTGAATTTATTTAAATCAATACAATTGCATGTTTTAGCACGAAAATATCATAAAATGTGTTCTTAATAACTATTAAGTTCATTTCAAATAATGCGCAAGAACAATTAAGAACACATTTTATGATATTTTGTGTTAAAACATGCAGTTGTATTGATTTGAAAAAAATTGTATTTTCAGTGTAGATTTACGGTAAAATGAAAATGGCTGACCAAAACATATGGTTTCATCAAAGTAAAACAAACAAGGGGAAATTACTCTCATTTATGTAACTAATGTTCAGATTACTTGTGTTTGTGTATTCTTATCAATATTTCTTGTTCATTATATATGTGTAGTTAGTAAAGTTGATGAAGTGACCTATTGTTGGTATCAGCCGGACTGCAAGGGAGTCTATCCCTTTAAATATATGCGTAAGTAAAAAAGTAAGTAAAGGCGTCGGGGTGGCCTAAAGTCGGTATCAGCCAATCAACGAGGGAGTCTAGCGCTAGACCAAGGCGATTGTTTTTGCATCTGAGGTGGAGCGCCACACCTACCATCATCTCCTTACTTTACTGCACAGATCTCTGTGCTACTCATACGCTTAGTAGGCGAGGGCTGGTATCGAACTAGAAACCTTGTGGTTTCTAGCCGAACGCTCTACAGAACTGAGATGAGTTTATCTTGTCTTTCTTTCTGTCTATTCAGTGTTAGTGTATCATTTCATAATGCTAATATTAGACCTTGATGAGTGGGAAAGTGACTGAAATCTGATTGCTGTAGTCTTTTCAACCCCAAATTCTCCATAGACCATAATAATTATGCTACATACTTATGCCTGGAGGGCGCATATTATTCCTAGTAATAATAAATAAATTTTATGAAACAAAATTCTGTAAAAAAAATTTTTTTTTTTTTTCAAAAGATCGGCTTAAAAATATTTTGCTATTCCCCATATTTATTGAATGACTCCTGATATATATATATATATATATATTATATATATATATATATATATATATATATGTGTGTGTGTGTGTGTGTGTGGTGGATTGTAAAGTAACTCCTTATTTTAAAAATCTTATCTATTTCTAAATCATTATTTTTACAAAAATTAATGAGAACACACATAACATGGTGTTTTATTTAAAATTCTATGTGGCCATTAGCCTCCAGCCTGCATAAAAATCAAGTATGAATATTCTCCAAAGTATTGACAACTAGCCAGATTTCTTCTTATCACATGGTGAGATACCTTTCAGCATTCATGGTACTGCAAGGATGAAAGGACCCACAAGGTATGAATACCCTCATACTCCCCAGCTATGGGTTAAAATGAGTTTATCTTGTCTTTCTTTCTGTTCATTCAGTGTTAGTGTATCATTGGTTCTACTAATGCTAATATTAAACCTTGGTGAATGGGGATGTGACTAGATATCCTTCCTAGCACCAAGTAATTAATAGATTAATATATAGTTTACTGTTTTCTCTCTCTCTCTCTCTCTCTCTCTTGCTCTCTCTCTCTCCATAGAGGCGAGGCTACACTTACTATTCTCTTGATTCTTATCTATTCTAGCTTTTCATCTTATTTTCTTCTGTCATTCATTTTTCTTACCAATTTATGCAAATCATCTTCTCTTGTATTTCTCTTGAGCTTCATCAATGAACAAAATGATGCGACAAATACGAGGTGTGTCTGAAAAGTAATGAGACTGTTGTCACAAACAATTCATTTAAAATACAAACAACGAGCTAAATGTTTTCTCCTCCAAAGCAGTCCCCTTATGAATCCAATGGACTCTCCCATGCTTCTCTGTCACGCTTCTCTGCCCTGCTGGAAGGATTCTTCTGGTATGTCCCCCAGCTCCATCGTTACAGACCTCTTGATGGCCTCAACGCATTCAAAACAGGTCCCCTTGATGAACCTCTTCAGCTTGGGAAGTGCACTGGAAGAGATGATAGCTGTGGCAGGACAAATCGTGACTATTCTCAATATACTTTCAAATTGAAATTAATCCCCTGTGTTTATGTAACAATAGTACGTGACGTGTGTCTGAAAAGTAATGAGACAATTCATTTAAAATCCAAACAACAAACTTAATGTTTTCTCCTCCAAAGTAAATCTAATGCACTTTCCTATGAATGTTTATTATGTATGTGTTAAATATTCCTATGTGCATAAATGAGTTTATCTTATCTTTCTGTCTGTTTATTCAATGTTAGTGTATCATTGGATAATGCTGATATTAGACCTTGATGAGTGGGAAAGTGACTGAATATCCTCCCTACCACCAACTACTTCAGGGGTAGAGTCCCCAGGGTGAAGTGGCTAATGTTCTGGACTGTTACATCATAGTAAATGAGTTCAAACACCAGCCACACTATCAGATTCATTTTTGGACTAATACCCTTGGGAAAGGTATGAATACCCTCATACCCCCGCAACTAATGTTCAGATTATCCATGTTTGTGTATTCTTATCAATATTTCTTGTTTATTATATATGTGTAGTTAGTAAAGTTGATGAAGTGACCTATTGTCGGTATCAGCCGACTCCAAGGGAGTCTATCCCCCTTGTGCTATCACTAGACAAGGGGGATTGTTTCTGCTGAGGTGGAGCATCACACCTACTGTCAGCTGGGTTAAAATAAGTTTATCTTGTCTTTCTTTCTGTCTATCTTGTCTTTCTTTCTGTTTATCTTGTCTTTCTTTCTGTCTATTCAGTGTTAGTGTACCATTGGTTATACTAATGCTAATATTAAACCTTGGTGAATGGGGATGTGACTAGATATCCTTCCTAGCACCAAGTAATTAATAGCTTAATATATAGTTTACTGTTTATCTCTCTCTCTCTCTCTCTCTCTCTCTCTCTCTCTCTCTTGAAATTAATCCCCTGTGTTTATGTAACAATAGTATGTGACGTGTGTCTGAAAAGTAATTATTCAATGTTACTGCTGCCCCTGACCAGGATTGAAATAACTATCATTTAGAACTGTCTTAACCTAACTCCTTTATCCACTAGGCTATGTGTCCAATTGGACACATATCTCTGCCAAAATAACAGACTACATTATCTAAATCCATTATTTAAACAAGCAAATATATGAACCCTCCGGGTGCAAGTATTTAAGTTTTAATGTAATAAAATATTATATTAAATTAGAAAGATTAATGAAACTAAATAAGAATGCAGATAAAAAGATTTGAAACAGAGGGGGGGGGGTATAATCGAAAAATAGAAGAACTGAAACTTACCCTTCCATCATTCCCGTCTTTCATTGCTAAATTTTCCTAATTTAACTATTTAGTCAAAATAGGAAGTAAAGAATAGAATGACAGTTATTTCTTCTTGATAATGGATTTCTTTTCTAATCTATCACCGAGATTTTTGCTCTTAATGAGACAATTCATTTAAAATCCAAACAACAAACTAAATGTTTTCCCCTCCAAAGTAGTCCCCCTCGTGAATCTAATGAACTTTCCCATCCTTCTCTATCACACTTCTCTGCCCTACTAGAAGGATTCTTCTGGTATGTCCCCCAGCTCCGTCATTACTGACCTCTTGATGGCCTCAACACATTCATCCCCTTGATGAACCCCTTCAGCTTGGGAAGTGCGCAGAAGAGACGATAGTAGTGGCAGGACAAATTGTGACTTTTTTCTTTTACCCAAGCTGAAGGGGCTCATCAAGGGGACCCATTTTGAACGCGTTGAGGCCATCAAGGGGATTGTTTTGAACGCGTTGAGGCCATCAAGGAGACCCTGTTTTGAACGCGTTGAGGCCATCAAGGGGATCTGTCTTTGAATGCGTTTAGGCCATCAAGGAGACTGTTTGAACGCGTTGAGGCCATCAAGGGGATCTGTCTTGAATGCGTTTAGGCCATCAAGGAGACCTGTTTTGAACGCGTTGAGGGCCGTTTAGGCCATCAAGGAGACATCTGTCTTGAATGCGTTTAGGCCATCAAGGAGACCTGTTTGAACGCGTTGAGGCCATCAAGGGGATCTGTCTTGAATGCGTTTAGGCCATCAAGGAGACCTGTTTTGAACGCGTTGAGGCCATCAAGGGGATCTGTCTTGAATGCGTTTAGGCCATCAAGGAGACCTGTTTTGAACGCGTTGAGGCCATCAAGGGGATCTGTCTTGAATCGCGTTGAGGCCATCAAGGGGATCTGTCTTGAATGCGTTTAGGCCATCAAGGGACCTGGTCATGTTGAGGCTATTAAGAGGTCTGTAACGACGAGCTGGGTGACATACCAGAAGAATCCTTCCAGCAGGGCAGAGAAGCATGACAGAGAAGGATGAGAAAGTGCATTAGATTTAAGAGGGACTACTTTGGAGGTGAAAACAGTTTATTGTTTGGATTTGAAATGAATGTTTGCGACAACAGTCTCATTACTTTTCAGACACACCTCATAAATCAGGTTATAAGCATGGTAAAGTTAATCCAAATACAAAATTTTTGAGACCTTATTTTTCCAATGCAGGTATCATTGGGGAGTGAGAAAAGCCTGGCTTATTAACCAAAATGTTTTTGTTTGACAGTGATACCTGCATCGGAAAAATAAGGTCTTAAAAGTTTGACTTCATGTTACCCATACCACGTTTTTCACTGGGTAAAAGTGCTCATATTTGTTAAACATAGTGTCTTTGGTGTTTTTGCCAAAAATGTTCTTGTTCCCCAATGATACTTGCATCAGAAAAATAAGGTCTTAAAAAATTCGGCTTTGGGTTATGCATACTGCACTTTTAACCTGGACTAAAAGTAATTATTGAGAATTTTCTGTGAGAAAAAGTCTGGAAAGTAGTGAATAGTTAATCTCATTAAGATTTAGTGGATTAGTCTCATTAAATGGGTTAATCTCATTAAGATTAAGTGGGTTATCTCATTAAGATTTAGTGATTAGTCTCATTAAAATTAAGTGATTAGTCTCATTAATGTGGTTATCTCATTAAGGGTTAATCTCATTAAGATTAAGTGGATTAGTCTCATTAAATGGGTTAATCTCATTAAGATTAAGTGGGTTAATCTCATTAAATGGGTTAATCTCATTAAGATTAAGTGGATTAGTCTCATTAATGGGTTAATCTCATTCAATTAAGTGGGTTAATCTCATTAAATGGGTTAATCTCATTAAGATTAAGTGGATTAGTCTCATTAAATGGGTTATCTCATTAAGATTAAGTAGGTTAGTCTCATTAAGATTAAGTGGATTAGTCTCATTAAATGGGTCAATCTTATTAAGATTAAGTGAGTTAGTATCGTTAAGAGAATTAATCTCAGTTAGATTAAGAGGATTAATCCCATTATATCTTCAGCAATATAAAAGAATAATTGTAAAAGAAAACAAATAATTGCATCTAAAAACAACAACAACAACAAAAACAACAAAAACTACAAATGGAGACTTCACAATTTATTTTTCCCCAATATATATATATATAAGTATATATATATATATTTTCCATAATATGAAAAAAATGTTTTTGTTTTTTTTTTGTTTGTAATTTCTGTCATTATCATTTTGGCTTTATATTAGAGTTAGTGCTATCCAATAAAAACGACAGGAATTTAAACAAAAAAATTTTTTTTCTTTTTTTTTTTTCTTTTTGAATGAGAGCAGTGGGGTGGGGCATTTTTGTCATCTTTTTTTTTTTTTTATTAAAAAAAAAAAAAACAACATAAAAAAAAAGATAAAAGAAAAAAAAAAAGTTAAATGACAGGACAAGGTTTAAGCAGTTGGCAGAAGAAACTACTGGAAAAATTCCAGTGTTGTTTTTTTTTTTTTGTTTTTTTTGACTTTGGGTGGAAGATGGGGACAGTTGAAACCAGGAGCTGTTTATCCATCCCCCCGCCCCACACCTTCTTAAAACCACCCCACCCATAAAACGTGGCAAGGGGTAACATGTTTTGTTAATGTTGTTGGACGTAAGAAGCCTAGTCAATTGTATAGTTACAGGAACATCTCTTGATTATCATGATCTTTATCACTGATTAAAAAAAAAAAAATTTAAAAAACTTGCACGTCAAGAAAAACATCAAGGTCTGCTTTTCTTAAATTACAAAAAAATTTAGTACAATTTAATATATTCATGCAGGACAAAGTTAGCCAATATTTAAATTAAAAAAAGGGAGAAAAAAAAATAAAGATCTTGTTATATTTATAAATTTTAAATTTAAATTTTCTGAAACCTGCATGAAATAATTTTTTTTTTTACAGGCAAATTCTTGGTATCTGTTGGAACATTTGAATTTTAATTTTGAAATATTATTATTAACAGTAAGATTATTAAAGCAGTAAGTATTTTTTTTTTTTTTATTGAATCTTACTTAATAATGATCGATAATAATAGTAATAATTTGATTTTTGAAAAAGTACTAGAGAATTAAAGTCAGTAAAGTTTTTAAACCTGTAATTTAAAAAAATGTAACATGCTACGGTTATAAAACCTTTTGGATTTTGGTGTTGTTTTTTTCCTTAAGTAATTGAAAGTTACCTTCCCTATTTTATGATTACCTCCCCTTTGGAGAAATCTCTAATGAATATATAAACTCTCAATGAGTGTACCAATTATTTTAAGTAGAATAAAGTTTTCCAAAGTCTATCGGTATTATCGTTTGTCATTACAGAGATATCATTATTATTTCTTACAATGATTTTTATAATATAATAATAATAATAATAATAATAATAATTACTATTTACTACAATGTTTATTACTATTATTATAATCATCATTATTAATCCTTTAAAAAACCCTAATATTAGAGCAATGCAAGCAATATTACTCATAATAATTACTATTATCAATGTTGCTTTGTATTGCATTACATTGGGTTTCTTAAATGAATGTTTAAATAAACGATAAAAGTAAATATAATTATTCCATTAGAATCACTAGTATTAAACATATTTTCATTGTTATTTTCTGAAAGATTTTGTTGTAAAAAGATATTCTTCTACCTATTTAGTCAGCATATTAAAATAACTATTTCTAAATAAAATATTTTTGGTCATTGTGGTTCCATTATTAAAAAGATATTCTTCTACCTATTTAGTCAGCATATTGAAATAACTATTTCTTGATAAGATATTTTTGGGGTCATTGTGGTTCCATTATTAAAAAGATATTCTTCTACCTATTTAGTCAGCATATTGAAATAACTATTTCTTGATAAGATATTTTTGGGTCATTGTGGTTCCATTATTAAAAAGATATTCTTCTACCTATTTAGTCTGCATATTGAAATAACTATTTCTTGATAAATATTTTTGGGTCATTGTGGTTCCATAATCATTACCATTATTATCACCATTGTTAATTATTGTTTAATGTTATTACCATAAGATCATTACCAAAACAATGTTTATACAGTTAATTATTATTGACGCTTGCAGTTTTATCAATTTATTAATATTACCAACATCATTATTTTCAGTTTTAAATGTAATCAACCTGATTTTTGTCTAAGGATTTTGACTCAGTAGATTTAATCTTAAAAAAATTGGGAAATGTGTTATAAAGAAGTAGGATTAAAGAAAGCCATAAAAATGAAGAAATTTGAATATTCATTTAGCTGTCTGGTAATGGCTGCTTAAAGCCCAAGAAAGAAACTTTTGTTAAAAAATTTTTTTTTTTAAATAATTTTTCGAGATATTTTAATCTCTTCATCAAGAGTAAGTGGGTAGACATTGTTTAGTTTTTAAGTGGTAGAAAAAAATATTTTTTAAATATATCATTAAAATTGATATCAACAATTAATAATGGAATTTTGGGGAACTTCGGTAATCATTTAGTTTTTCTTTTCTTTTTTTTTTTTATGATAATTATTGTATTATCTTGAGAAAACATTATGATTTTCATTATTTATGCTTTTGAGTGTGCATTTGTTCTTTTCAGTAATTTCTGTTATTTTCCTCTTACTTGAGTGGCACTGGAAGTTATGGAATAAGTCTGGTATAAAATGGGAGAGAGAGAGAGAGAGAGAGAGAGAGAGAGAGAGAGAGAGAGAGAGAGAGAGAGAGAGAGAGAGAGAGAGAGAGAAAAAAAAAAAAAACAAAAAAAAAGGGGAGGGAACTGTGTATCAATTAAAAAACGTAGATAAAAATTGAAAAATAAGGGGAGGGAACTGTGTGTGAATAAAAATAAATAAATAAATAAAGAGAGAGAGAGAGAAAGAAGAGAGAAAGAGAGAGAGAGAGAAAGAGAAAGAGAAAGAGAAAGAGAGAGAGAAGAGAGAGAGAGAGAGAGAAGTGAAAAAACTGTACGAATTAAAAAGGAAGATAGATGGAAAACAAATAAAAGAGATTAACCGATTAACACACACAGAGAGAGAGAGAGAGAGAGAGAGAGAGAGAGGAGAGAGAGAGAGAGAGAGAGAGAGAGAGAGAGAGAGAGAGCAAAAACAGAAATAAAAGAAATCAAGGGAATCAAAGAATTTTGGAATTTCACTCCGAATTTCTTTGTTTATCAATTTATTTAAAAACTGTAAAATTTTCACATAAATTTCTATTTCATTAAAAACTAACTATAAAAATTAATTTAGATAATATACATTTGCTTATATATGCACACATATCCCAATGTTAGGGTTACTTCCCTTTGTATATTATTTTCATACAACAATATTTAAGTAAAAACGAACAGATTCGGTTAAATGTTAAAAAAGACAAAAAACAAAAAATGATTCCTCGTTTGAGGCTCACAGAAGTCAATTTAAGGCTTTGTGTAAAGCTGATTTTACTCAGAAATTATTGTATTAATTTTTTGTTGATTAGCAAAGACAAGGGAAGTAACTCTTCGATTTCAATTGCTTGTCTTGGAATAAGTATTCAAATGCATATATATGCATTTTTCTTTCTTTCTTTCTTTTTTCTTTATATATATTTATCTATGTATGTAGATATATCACTAGCTATGAATTTTATCATTTAGTTTTTAGTCATTATTAGGTAACCTGTGGTTCTGCTACTTTTCAACAAAATTAATATTAAATAAGCTAATTTTTCTTTTTAAATCAATATTTGAGAAAAGAGAAAAATATATGTAAAATATATGTAATATAAATTTTCTTCTGAAAATTGAAAGTGGTACGTCATCATCGTCTGCGACAGACTTAAAAAGAAAAAAAAAAAAGGAATATTTTCTTCTAAATTTTTTGTTTTCGGATTTTAAGTCAAATGATAATATTGTTTTAATTTTAATCCTTTTCTTTTTGTTCCCTTCTTCTCATCTCCCTCCCCCTGCTTCTTTGCCCACTAAGTTATGAAGTCCCAGGGCGTGCAAAATATACCATTATCACTGAATTGTTCCTTTTTTTTTTTTTTAATTTAAATTCCAAGACAGTTGTGGAATTGGTAGTGGGGGTATGAAATACATGCATGTTAAAATCTTTCATTTTGTATCAAAGATTAGACATTTGATCAGCATTAATTCCAGTTAACCAGTGAAGAGTTCTGCCAGTAAAGAGAATTCCATGCTTTGAAGAATTCAACATCAGAAATATTCAAACAGTTTTCTGAGGAATAGTTTTCTTTCTTTTTTTTTTCTTTCTTTCTTTTTTGTTCTTGTGAAATTTTTGGACTGGCTTTTTGAAGCAGCAAATTAAAAAAAAAAGAAGTCATATTTGATTAAAAGCTTTGAGGATTTTTTTTCTTCTTTTCAAATTAAAGTCACTGAGAAGTCAAAGGTGATCAAGGGAGAGAAAGAGATAAAATTTTGTAATCAAATTCTATTGTTCACTTTTCACGTTCTTTTATATTCTGTTAGTCAAATTATGGATCAACATTAATTTGATATGTTTTGAAATAAAAAAAAAATTTCAAAATTTTTTTTTTTTTTAGCATTTGTTTTTACTTTCTCTCTTAGTGTTTTTTTTTTTTTTAATTTTGTTTGTTGATGTCTCTTTCTCTCCCTCCCCATCACCAGCCTCGTTTTCATTTTCACATTCGTTTTTTTTTCTTTTCTTTTCTGCGTTTTAAATCTCCCGCCTTTTTGGTATTTTGATCTATATTTTTTTCTTTTTTTTTTTTTTTTTTTTAAATCAAACCCGTTTATTTCAATATTTATTCTGCTTCAGAAAGAAAGAAAAAATCCTCTCAAAGATCTTATTCAAGTTTTAGAAAATTGCATTTTTTTAGAGTTCATTTTTCTGTTCATTTTTCTGTTCATTTTTTTTTCTGTTCATTTTCTCTCCATTTTCATTTTCAGTTCTCCTCAGATTGCTGTCTTTTTCTTGTCTGTTTTCTCAGCTCAGTCCAGAACAATTGTGAATCAACCAGTGGCTCATTAGTTATTGATGAGCAGTTGTTTTTTTGTTTTTTTGGTTGAATCACTTTAGAAGTTTTTTAGATTATCAAGAATATTCATAGGTGTTTCTCATCTGATCTTGTTGAGCTTCATCAATTAACCATTACAATCCAGCAATAGAATGAGTGGACAATTACCCTTTTCCAGAATATCAAGTTGTTTTTTTTAATATTTTTTTTTTTTACCAGCCACCAGTAAGAAAAAGAAAGAAATATCTTGAATGCTTTTTTTTTGTTTCAGTCAATTATCTTTCTTTAACTTTTATTTTCAATTTTTCTAACTTTTTCTTTTTCTTCATCTCTTTTCCATTGTAGTGTTTCATTTTTTGCTTCCATTTTGTTGTTATGTTCTTTATTCTTCTTTTTTTTTTTTTTTTTTAGTTTTATTCTTTCTGATTCTTTTTTTTGCTTCTTTTTTTTGTTTGTTTGTTTCATCTATGAATCATTTTTTCTTTTTTTCTTGATTTTTATTATTTTCTTCTTGGTGGGGATCCAGAGGGCAACCAAATATTTGTTAGTTTTTTTAAGAAAGGCATCTGCAGCAACAGGATATTTTAATGGCGTCTCTGATATTTTTAAAGGATTTTTTTTCTGTACTGATATAATGCATGTGTTAGGAAGATACCATCATCCATGAGAAAAACAGTGTTACTGCAGTTAGGAATTGTAAGTTATGTCCAATATTCCCTTGAGCATTTACATTCCCTTCTTCCTGAAAAAGAAAAAAGACATCAGATGTTACATAAACTAAAAATTATGACATAAAAATTCCGGATATTATCTATATATTCCGGTATGAAAGGTAAAATGGATATGAATCCAACAATATGTGTAGAAAGTTTGTATACAACAAAAAAGCAGTGACAGTTGTGAATAGTGATATCATTTAATAATAAAATAATGAATAAAAATAAATGTTACATCAAATGTTACATAAACTAAAAATTATGACAATAATTCCGGATATTATCTATATATTATATAAAGAAATAAGAAATATGGGTAATTTTTGATTGTATTTCAAAGTTCTGAAGATGTTTATTGATTATTTTTAAATATAATTCTGGAGTTACTTTTATGCTTCAAAATTGTCTGAATAACAATACCTTTTTTTTTTAACATGATGAAATATAGGTACCACCAAAATACGTCACATGATCAGTTTAGGCCATATTGAAGGAAGAAACGTAAATATTTTTGAACTTTTTTTGTCAAATCTCGCAAAAAAGAAATAACGAACATAAAGAGTTGTTACACAAATAACAGTTAATTTAAAGATCAAATTATCCGACTGGGGAAAAAATTACTCACCGTTATCTTGAAAAATAAGTAAAACAGTCTGTTTTTTTTTACAACAGGGTCAATTTCTTTATTGATATTTTTTTAGCAGAATTCTGTATTCATTGTTCTTTTACTAAAAAGCTCTCACATTGAAACTTATAAAAAATATTCTGATATAATTATTCAGACTTTTTTCTTTATAGAAAAGGAAAAAATTGTTTTTTTATCTGTTCATTTTTCCATATTTCATAAATAAAATAGGGAGGATAGACCACGTAAAAAAATATTTCCCCATATATATATTTAGAAAAACACTATTTCAAACATATTTTCATCCAAAGGTAAGTAATTATGGAAATTTTCGTGAAAATCGGACCATTAATTGATTTTTCATGGAATTTTTAAAAAAAGCCTCTAGTCATAACTTGTTTTTGGCTACGTTAAATTTCAATTGATTTAATGGTGCAAAAATGTAAACATTGTTTTTCGTTCATAATTTTCATTATTTCCCTAAGCTGAAAATTTTTAAAAAAATCATTAGGAGTTTTTTTAATGTTTCTTCTTTCAAATGGACAAAAAATGTTTAAGATAATATTAACTTTATGCAAGTTTCATTGCGTTAAATATAGGGGGTAAATTTCACAGGGAAAATTGGTGGTACCTAATGAAATAAAGTTTTAGTGATCACCTTTGGACTTGAGGAGAATTTATGTTGTATATTTTATGATGTATGAGTTGGGAAAATGTTACTTTCCATTTGTAGTGTTCTCATAATGTATACATGATGATAAGGAAAAGCAGTAACAATTGAATAATAAATAACCCATTGTACCTAACAGGTATTATAAAAAGTATTATAAAATGATTAAAAAATAAAACAAAGGGATCAGACCCAAGCATTTTTACTGGAAAATCAGATCTTATTTCAAAAATGAAATTAGAAAATTCTAATTTCATTTTTGAAATAAGATACGATACACAATGAAAAAAAGAATAAAAATGCTTTTGGTTTATTTTTCTTGTTTTTTGCTCAAAAGAAAAAGGACTAAAATTTTTGGTCTAAAAAATTAATTATGAAATTATTGATTGTTCAATATTTCAGACTCTAATTGGTAATCTATCTATACATATATAAAGGTCAGTTTGTGTGTATGTATGTCCGGAGGAAACTACGAAAAATAAAACAATTAGTGACAAAGTCAATATAGGTACACATTCACTATCACCAGATCTTGCTTTTTGAGTAAAAATAATGAAGATTTGATTAATATTTGTGGAGATAATTAAAAAATAAGATTTAAATGATAACATCAATTTTTTTTTTTTGCGTTTGATATTGTAAATAGTAGACATTAATTTTTCTTTTTAGAATGGCTGGACCAACGCAAGATCTTTTTTATGTGGGGATTTTGATGGATCAACTGCGGGGATCCAACTCACGATTCAGTAATAATGGACCTGTGAGACGAACTTAGACAAAACAAAAGAAAAACTCTACCATGAATAGTCGCTTCTAGTAAATAAAAAAATTGCACCATATTTGGTGACAGATAATTAAAATTAGAAAAAGAAGAAAAAATATTTGACATGCAGAAAAAAACAATTGTGAAAATATAATTATAAAAATAATGATTTCACTAGCTCATCCAAACTGCTGCTTTGACCAAAAACTTGCTTTGTAAGCAGACAACTTGGAGCCGACTCTCCCATCTGAAATTACTACTACTTATAAACTCATATATAAGGACATTTTAATCCATACAACAACTTGCCAATACACATATACACACGTAAAAACTTTACCATTCATTCTGTTGTATTTTTTTCTGACATAGATTCATGTTATTTGCTTCATTTATTATTGCCAAATAAAATTGGCAATTTTAACCTGATCACGTTGTCTTTGTTCTCTTTGCCTTAACTGTCGTCATTTCCTTTGTGGACGTACATCATCATCATCCCTGCAACAAGTTTTATTTCTGATATATCCGGGTTAAGGGATATATTCTGAAGTAGGTATTTGGTATATTATCGCAGTAGTCGTTGGTGCATTGAATAGCAATACGTCTGCCGAGTAAGCTTAGGTTGTAGGCTTAGGTATAGGTGCCTGTACCAACACAGTGTCGACTATTTATACATGACACTGTCCAATCAGATTATAGTGAGGGGGTACCAAGGTATTTACATATTCATTACATCAATCTCTAAAGCAAAAAAACAAAAAAACAAAAAAAAAACACACAAACAAACCAAAACAAAAAAAAAAAACAAAAGAAAACAATGAAAGAAAAATCATTCAATGCAACTGTTATTATTAAAAAAGTAAAGTCGTCGGGGCGGCCTAATGTTGGTATCAGCCAGACAGCGAGGGAGTCTATCTCCTTTTCACTAGCACTAGACTAGACCAAGGAGATTGTTATTAGCGTCTGAGCTGGAGCGCCACACCTACCATCAACTCCTCACTTTACTGCACAGATTGCTGTGCTACTCATACGCTGAGTTGGCGAGGGCCTGTATCGAACCAGGAACCTTGTGATTCCTAGCCGAACCAAAACAAAAAAAACCAAAAGAAAACAAAGAAAAATGATTCAATGCAAGTGTTATTATAAAAAAGTAAAGTCGTCGGGGCGGCCTAATGTCGGTATCAACCAGACAGCGAGGGAGTCTATCTCCTTTTCACTAGTGCTAGACCAAGGAGATTGTTATTAGCGTCTGAGGTGGAGCGCCATCAGCTCCTCACTTTACTTGCTACTCATATGCTGAGTTGGCGAGGGCTTGTATTGAACCAGGAACCTTGTGATTCCTAGCCCAACGTTCTACCGACTGAGCTGAACTGGCCCTTAACTGTTATTATAAAGATGAATAATTCATTCTACTATTGTGATTTTTTTCTCCTCCTGGGATACAATGGGTTAATTAGTAAAATTTAAATGAAAATTCTACAAAATACATTTTTAAATTCAGTTATTTCCTATAAGTCTAACATGATCAAAGGGGAACCACTCTTGACTGATAAATTATTTATTTATTGTTGTATACCCTTTCTTAAATTCTTATCTCTGGTCATATTTTCTTCTGGTCGGCTTTGGTTCTATCTTCTAACATCTTGCGTCTTGGTCTGGAATCTTCTAAGATCTGGACTTTCTTGGGGACTTCGGGTCTGGTTTTCTGTTAGGATTTCTCCTTATCAGAAGCCCTGTGTCATTGTTAGTTTCTAGGTAATAAACACAAGACTTCGATTTACTTTTGATCTTATTTTATTGTTAAATCCCCACCAGACGTCTGCGCAGATCCTTACATCCTATCGGGCTCCTACCTGCTAACTGACTAAAACTTACTTACTATCCTTAAACCGGAAGACAAGGTCTTCTATGCCTTCCGGTTCTCACAATATATCCCCGGAAGGCAAGATGAGAGTGAGGTCAAGCCTTGTCACTCATCCTTCAAGGCAGTGATTTGATTTCTACACTATTGCCATAAATATTAGGTATCTAATAATTATGTAACATTATTTATTGATCTACTAGAAAAAGAAGACGGTGTTAGGTTTAGGGTTTAGGGTTAGTTTAATGGGAAATTATATCAATAATTTATCAGTCAAGAGTGGTTCCGCTTTGATCATGTTAGACTTATATATATATATATATATATATATATATATATATATATATATATATATATATATATGGGAGAATATGTGCTTAATTAAAGTCAAACCTAATTTTTTGAAAGTTAATTCATTAATAATTAATTAGGCAGGATTTAACTACTTAAATGTAAGGCTAAACAAATCGAGAAAAATCAATCTCTGTATGTACATTTCTGCCTAGAAATAGAGATTGTACAGAGATTGATTTTTCTCGATTTGTTTGGGGGGAGGTAGAGGGAGGGGAAGACTTTTCAGCAGCAAAATTTAAATGAATCATTATTTCATCAGCAAAATTTAAATGAATCTTTATTTCATCAGCAAAATTTAAATGAATCTCTATTTCAGCAGCAAAATTTAAATGTATCATTATTGCATCAGCAAAATAAATGAATCTCTATGATTTAAATCAATCTTTATTTCATCATCAAAATTCAAATGAATCTTTATTTCATCAGCAAAATTAGAATCATTCATCAGCAAAATTTAAATGAATCATGCAAAATTTAAATGAATCTCTATTGATCAGTAAAATTTAAATCAATCTTTATTTCATCATCAAAATTCAAATGAATCTTTATTTCAACAGCAAAATTTAAATGAATCATTATTTCATCAGCAAAATTTAAATTTAGTCAAGTTTATAATCCCTCCACCCCCAACATCCTCCAACAGCCCCCCCCCCTTCAATGTTATGATTTACATTTTTCTTTTTTTCTTAACTGTGAAAAAGAAAAAAAAAGAAAAAAAAATTGATGATTTCTCTCTATTAGGGAAAAATGATTGCTATAATGAAAATTGCCAAAGGTGTTGATATGAAGAAATAAATTAATATTAACTCTTAACATCCTGTTGAGAATTTTCCAGAGCCCCATTCCTATAAGGATTTATCAAAAAGATGGCTAAAAATGGCCTTTTCATTTAAAGTTACCTGTTATTTCACTTAAATCAAAGACTTCTAAATATGTTTAATATTACATTTAAACAAATGCTATCATTTGGGGCAGATTAGGAAAAGGAATGTGACTTCTAGCCGGGCGGTATCGGACATTAAGAGTTATAAGATTTTTGTATTTGTCATTCCATCTTATAAAATTAACCCTTTCCAGATGTGGCCAATAAAACACTTTTTTAAAAATTTACAACAGAACCTAAAACAAAACCAATTTGCCAGTGTTTGGGATTTATGGTTGATAAATTTGTTCAAAATTTTAAATTGCATTATCTTAACCCTTTGACTCCTGAACTTCTGAGTCTTATTTTATCCACTGCCATTTGAGTGAGATCTGATGATGGTAGCAGTTAATTTCAATGTTATAACTATCAGGTAAGGTGTACAGGCATGGCACCTTGCTAGAAACAACAGTTGGAATGTTAATTTCATAGTTTTAAGGTGTCCAACAAGAATTTTAAAGGTTTTTTTTTTACATGCGTAAAAACATAGTCATGTAGGGACTAGAACTCTCCTGTGCCTTCGGAGACAGGAAGTAGAAAAGGTAACGTCCCTTGTCAGGTTGGGGGAAGAAGCATCTTTACGGTTTTGGTACCAACATGTGAGCCTCGTAGAAACAAGCTCTTGTCTCAGTCTCTTGTGACTGAAGGAACTTTCCCCTCAGTGAGGGAGTAACAACTCAGACCCAACCTGACACCTCCCTCAACGAGGGAGATATATGAACTGTAAGTACTGCCCCTAAGTACTTTGTTATATTGACTGTTGTTGAGTTTATATGTGAATAAATAAGGTTAAAAGTACATGTGCTTTCCCTTTTGTCTTTACATTCTGTGAACTTATCTTTTGTTCCTCATAGACTGTAGGCAACCATTCCTACAGTCTGTTTTGACGTCTTTTTTTAAGTGTTTTTAAGCCTTGATTTTAGGTATATGAATTTAAGCAAAATTTTCAAAGTTAACCAAAATTTTCAAAGTTGCAAACTATCAGGCATGATTAGACCCGTTGGAGGTTTGATAAAAATACCAAATTTAATGTTATTTTATTAATTTTCAATATTGCTACACATGTTTTTTTTTGTTTTTTAATAGCAAGTTTGGAAGTAAAAAAAGGTTTTCAAACCCTGATATGGAAAATTCTGCCATTCAACTTGTCTCAAACATAAAGTTGAACTGACATCTTTTCAAATAGATTCTTTTTTTATTGAGCTAGAGGCTCACATATCTAAATTACT
Source organism: Doryteuthis pealeii (assembly GCA_023376005.1). Classification (NCBI taxonomy): domain Eukaryota; kingdom Metazoa; phylum Mollusca; class Cephalopoda; order Myopsida; family Loliginidae; genus Doryteuthis; species Doryteuthis pealeii. The sequence goes on along the minus strand of CM042164.1, from coordinate 4,706,168 downwards.
GAGGTTCATAAAACGGCTTGCCCTGTTCATGCGCGGCAACAACGGAACAACAAATGGCAGCCGCTTGGAGTCAGGTAAGTTCGGACCCCTAGGTCCCACTTCACTACAAGATCCCTACATTGGTAAATCAGTGCTACGATGTGGCTGGGTGGGGGTAAATAAAAGTACCACAGGTATATTGGTATAATGAGACCAAAGGGTTAAACCAGGAAAAAATTAGAATTAAATTCAGTCTGGAAAAGGTTGTTTTTTTTTATCATAATAAAGATATTTCTATTTTCAAAATGAAGAAAAGAAAGTTCTAAATAAACCAGTGTACAAAATGAAGAGTGAAATGATGTCAATCAAAATGATCAAATCATTAAAATAATATCTGAATCTTTTGTGAACACACCTGAAAATGCCGAGCCTTTTTTTAGAAGCAAAAAAAAAAAATCATTCTTCTTTCGCGTTTTCATAAACTGGGTCTCCTTACAACATGCTTGTTTGTAATAGCAATTTTTAAGTTGAAATACAAAATAATATAAGTTATATTTCATGAAAGCAGATTCCTATTTATACGGTAAATATTTTCAGCAATGATATCTGACAATGGGGTTAAGAAATAAACAAACAAAAAAAAAAAAAAAGAAAAATGAAAAATCTTTCTTTTTAAAATGATGAAAATGTTGACATAATCATCATGGAATGTTAGTTGCTTTGGAGTGTGCGAAATTTGAAAATTATCTGAAAATTTGAAATTTCTATTTCATTTTTATTTAGCTATATTATATTGATATAAATCAAATAGTATTGATATAATTTTAATTAATTAATTAATACTTTAATTAATTAATTAATTAATATAATTATTATTATTATAATTATCATTATTATACTTTAATCATTATTATAATTATTATTATTATTATCATTATTATTATAATTATATTAATATCATATATTATATATTAATATTATATATTATTTATATATTATATTAATATTATATTATTATTATTATAATATTATTATTATTATAATTATAATTATCATTATAATTATCATTATTATAATTATTATTATTATAATTATTATTATTATACTTTAATTAATTAATTAATACTTTAATTAATTAATTATTAATTAATTAATATTAATATAAATCAAATAGTATTATTTGTATTATTTGGACTATTGTCCTCATCTTTATCGTTCTCTGTACAACGTTTCAGACAATGTGCTCTCTGGCCTTCTTCAGGTATTTCTTGTCAGACTTGAGAACCTTCCTGTCGTAATCGGGAACCTTCTTGGGCTGAGTGTTGAAATAGGTCGGAAAAGTAAAACGGAAAAGTTTGGTGTGGGCATAGAATTTAAGGAATTTAGAAATTACTAAGGATACGAATTATGTTATTTTTGTGTTAAAACATGCAGTTGATAAACTCCATAAAACTGTATGTTTTAACACAAAAATAAAATAATTCGTATCCTTAGTAATTTCTAAATTCCTTAAATTCTATGTCCACACCAAACTTTTCCGTTTTACTTTTCCGACCTATTTCAACACTTAGCCCCTTCTTGTCGTAATCGGCAGCCATCATGGAACTTTGAACTCAAACCTTTATTCAGTCCACAGGGGTATCCTGTTCTCATTCTGCTAACCATAGCTGGGGGTACAGGCATTAAGCTGTGTTAATTATTATTCTATGTTACTGCTGCCCCTGACCAGGATTGAACCTGCAGTCTAGAGATAACTTAGAACTGTCTTAACCTAACTCCTTTATCCACTAGGCTATGTGTCAAATTGACAAATAGATTAATGAAAATTAAATGACTAATATTTGGACACATGGCCTAGTGGATAAGGTAGTTAGGTTAAGACAGTTCTAAATGACAGTTATCTCTGGATTCCAGGTTCAATCCTGACCGGCAGCAGTAGCATATAAAAATAATTAACACAGCTCCTACCCCAGCTATGGTTAGCGGAATGAGAACAGGATACACCCATGAACTAAATAAAGGGTTAGGTTCAAAGGTCCGTGATGGCTTCCACTTATGACAAGAAAGTTCCCGAGTTCGAAAAGAAGGTTCCTGAGTCCGAGAAGGTTCCTGAGTCTGACAAGAAATACCTGAGAAGGCCGGAGGGCATATCGACCGAAATGTTGTACAGATAACAATGAAGATGACGACAATAATCCGAATAATGCAGATAATACTAATCATCAAGCCTCATCTCAAACATTCAGAGAAATAGTGCAGATAACAATAAAGATGAGGACAATAGTCCGAGTAATACAAATAATTATCCAGTCTCATCTCAAAAATTCAGAGAAATGGTGGACTTTACCATTCCATCAGATCACAGATTTTAAATAAAGGAAATCCAAAAAACTAGAAGGAGTAAAAGAGCAGCACATACTAATATTTTTCTTTAATAATATACTTCAGTTATTTTTCATAGTATTAATAATGAATTAAAAACAATATTCCTCTTGCAGTATTATTGTTGTGTTTAATGCTAGCCTTTTTGGATAGATAGGATTTTTCCAAGAGATAAAAATCATGCGATAGAATTTTTGGAGAGATAAAATGACTGGAGGAATTGGAAATCAGAGGAAGAATTGAGACCATCCAGACAACAGCATTGTTAAGATTGGCTTAGAAGAGTCATGGTGACCTGAGGAGACTTGTTGTCACCCAGACTCCATTGAAAAACCACCAGCTAATGTTGGTGTGAAAAACTGACAAGGGATGATAGTATTAACAATTAGGTTTGGTTTGGTTTGTTTTGTTTTACAGCATATCAACCTCAGTGGATCATTTAATGCCGATAAAGTTTTGAAATAAATTAATTCTTAATGGATACACAATTTTTTTTTATAATACATTTTTCTATTTAATCCATAGATGGGACCCTAACAGGTACTACCACTCCGGGTCAGAATGGACCAGGGAGCAATGGTGATGAAGGGGTGCTCCACATCCCCCAAACCTCCAGAACTGGAACCTCACCATCAGATAGAGTTTAACGTCATTCCCAGGACATGTAGACCCGCAGCCACCGCCTTCTAGCACCCATATGATAAAAAGGAGTTGGGGCTTGCCATAAAGGCAATAGGGTTGGGAAAATCATATAGGTGCTAGGGCTTGACGTGACCAGCCGATTGATTGGAGGGGGCCTCTCCGACCGCCGGTCTAGCCCAAGATAGGGCCAAAGTGGAGTATTGCAAGTCATCAACTGCTCATCCACCTGGGCTCTATCCTTAAGCATCACGGGTCGCCACCCACGGCCAACAGGTGGCCCCATTGGGGGAGTCTTACCCCTCTGCAGAGTTGCAGTTGGTGCATTCTAACGCCCCAACCGACAGGGCGGTATTAACAATTATTATCACTATTTACTACTATGTTGCAGAACAAGCAACATTAATAATATCAATTATTATCAATTAATGTCGCTTTCTTTGCATTAACATTAGGGTTTCTTATATGAATATTTAAATAAATGATAAAAGTTAATATGATTCTTCATTTAGAATTGCTGGTGTTTGGATTGTCTTCCCTTTGGCTGGAGGAGTTATCTTCCCTTTGGACTCTTGTTTCTCACCACCAGGGATTTTTGCTATTTAAGCAGGCAAGTGCCAGTTTTGAATCCTCTTTGCTCTTCTCCGGGACTTGACAACCATGGGTTAGACATTTGTCTAACCCCTTCTTGTGTGGGGGTTTCGATCCCCAACACAACGTTAGTAAGTGACATTGCTTTATAGACTCTCCATTACTTTCTATATGTACATTTAGGTATCTTTTGTATACTTCCTCATTGTATCACTATTCATTAAATTGTTCTTTATTATATCTTCTTTGTATTTCTGTTATATGTATCATTTCCATGTGCTTGTAGTAAAGTCCTTTGTGTTTAACACCCTTGGTCGGAGTTGTTTGACATTATATTTCTATGGTTATTTTTTGAAAGATTTTATATTCTAAAGATTCTTCTTGTACCTATTTTGTCAGCATATTAAAATAACTATTTTTTTGGGGGGAAAATGAAAACAGATTTTCAAATAATTTCCAAATTTCAATTTTCAAAAGGTCCTAAGCAACTAATGTACAGCATCTTGTTCCCATGGTGATTACATCAATATTTCTGTTGTGATTTTTCAAATAGAATCCTAACGTTTCTGAAAAAGCTGTATAAGCAAAACTTGTTATGCAAATAAATTGTTATTTTCAACAATTTAATTTTCATTTTTCTAGGCATATTTCTTAACCACCAATACAAATTCACAAAAATTAAAAAAAAAAAAAAGCAAAAAAAAAAAAGCACATTTATTTGGTCAGTAAAATATTTATCCTTGATAAAAAAATTTAAAACTGAAATATAAAAGGGTTAGAATATTTTATACAAACAACATTTTTGAAAGAACTTTTTTAACCCTTTGAACCTATTGGGCTGAGTTATATTTTACTATACACCATAAGACCAGTATTTTGGACTCAGTAAGATCAGGTCATATGTTTTATAATAATAATAATATAATAATAATTATATCTTTTTCAGCTAGTATATTAGGTCTGAGATCTGTCAGCTGTTCCTTATCAACATTCATCTTAATTCCACAGAATATTTATAATCATTCCACAGATTATCTAACAATGCCTTAAAGGAGTTTAGAGATGGGCATTCACTATTGATGATGGTAGTTTATTCCATGTATTCACCACTCTGTTACTAAAATAATTTTAATAATAATAATAATGATATCTTTTCAGCTAGTGTATTAGGCCTGAGACCTGTCAGCTGTTCCTTATAAACATTCATCTTAATTCCACAGAATATTTATAATCATTCCACAGATTATCTAACAATGCCTTAAAGGAGTTTAGAGATGGGGCATTCACTATTGATGATGGTAGTTTATTCCATGTATTCACCACTCTGTTACTAAAATAATTTTAATAATAATAATAATAATGATACTTTTCAGCTAGTGTATTAGGCCTGAGACCTGTCAGCTGTTCCTTATAAACATTCATCTTAATTCCACAGAATATTTATAATCATTCTACAGATTATCTAACAATGCCTTAAAGGAGTTTAGATATGGGACATTCACTATTGATGATGGTAGTTTATTCCATGTATTCACCACTCTGTTACTAAAATAATTTTAATAATAATAATAATAATGATATCTTTTCAGCTAGTGTATTAGGTCTGAGACCTGCCAGCTGTTTCTTATAAACATTCATCTTAATTCCACAGATTATCTAACAATGCCTTAAAGGAGTTTAGAGATGGGGCATTCACTATTGATGATGGTAGTTTATTCTATATATTCACCACTCTGTTACTAAAATAATTTTGTCTTGTATTTGCTGTACGAAATCTTTAAGAATTCTAATTTAGGACCCCTGGTATTGATATTTTGAGCAAAGTTTGTTGAATAAAATCCATGTGTATATTTGTAGACTTCAGTCATATCTCCTCTTGTACGTCGATAAACCAAACTTGGTAAGTCAATCTTCCGAAGTCATACGAAAGGTTTTTTAAATCATTCATTACTTTAGTAGCTCTCCTCTGAACTCTCTCAATGAGTTTTATGTCCTTAGTCTTGGACGCCAAACCACTGTTTTAATAATAAAAAGGAAACCATTCGCAACCTTTCTTTTAATGGAATGATTGGAGAGTATTAAACCATTGGTCTTTAACCAGGAACTATATGTCACTTGGCAGCCAGTATCAGATTTGATGGGGTCCACATATAATAAATGGGATTCTGGAAAGTCAAAAATATTCTAATGGATCATTCCAAGAGTACACATCTGTTGCAGTCTTTATACTGATAGGTTTATTCATATTTAGTCTAATTTTGTTTTTTATGTACATTTTAAACGTTAAATTCTGCCAAAAAATTTACGAAAATGGACACTTTGTTTGAAGTAAAAATATGTACTATAACAAACATTATTAACATTTTCAAACAATTCCTGCTGAAGTCATGTTTGTTTCATTCATTATTACTGGGTATTCTTTTATCTTTTTAAATTTAAAAATTAAAATTATGCTAATGAGCTGAAAACCTACATTATGAATTGTAACGATGTATAAGGAGTCGGTATTTGAATCGAGTGAACTTGGTAAACAGCAGGTCAATTGGAATCTGCACTTGATTACTGAGCCTTTTGACGATCTGACAAGACAAAAGAGGACGAAACTCACGATAAATCCCCAAATGGGTCTGAATGGGCTCTTTAGCCTTGGTCGGCAACCCATCAACTCAAGAAGTCCGACACAGAACCTCTGTTGCCTTCAAGGAAAGGCTAGGGGATTAAACCCCGAAAATAAATCAGGAGCTGGAGTCCCTAAGGTGGTGTGATGCTGAAATCCAGTGCTACCCATCAACTCCTGCAACACTACCGTTGCCAAACTGCATTGGTCCCTTACCTTTCCTTTGGATCACAGCGGCAGTGTGGAGAGGGGGGATTTGCTGCACCGGCAACAGCTCATTCTCCATATGAACCCGCCCAGGCTATGCAGTTCAAGTTAAAAAAAACCTTGACACTACTCCATCGTCTCTCGTAGACGGAAGGATGCCAACAACAACTGGGTATTCAAATTATTTCTAATTCATTTTTTAAACATTTTTTAAAACTCCTTTATAAAAAATCTATTTAGACCAAGAGATGGGACCTGGAGTGGTCGTACTTGGTGGGCCTAACAAGTACTACCCCCGGGTCAATGTGGGCATGGGAGTAATGGCAATGAATGGGTACTCCACACTTCCCAGAGCTCCGTAATTGGAACCTCACCCCTAGATTCAGTTTTACCATCAGAAACTGAATTTATGTTTTTGTCATATGTACAAAACAGTTTTTGAAAAATTGAATTATATTTCAAAACACTCAAAAGTTAAGAATTACATTTTTTTTAATTCTATAAATTATTTTCCTCTTATTATCTCTCTAACCACTCACTACCTGGTGTTAATTTTTTTTAGTCTGGTCATGACCAGGTACTTTTGCTAGTATATATATATATATATATATATATATATATATATATTATGGACTCTCTCGTCGATTTTCGACACATGAGGGTTCATACACACAATGATTTGTTTATAGTGTTGAAGGCTTGTGTTGGACCATCCACACTTTTTGGCACAGTCGATAGGAAAGAATTGGTGCATCAAGGGTTGCCACAAACCCGATCAACGACCGACCTCAGGAATTTTGAATTCAGAGTTATCCCTCTCCTAGACTGGTTACCTACCCAAGGCTGAAGAGCCCATATATATATATTTTTTTTTTCCATGCATTGAGCTCAGCTTCATCAAATGTTTATTTCAATGCACGGCGAAAAATATTTTTCCTACATATACTTGTCTGAGTTTTGTTCCTTTGTCCACATTTTCCCTCTATTTTTTTACTACATTCTGTCGGATTTACTCCTATCCTCATATATATATACACATATGTATATGATGTTCAAGCAAAACTCATGAATCAAAGAGTGTAATAGACCCAGATGGGAAAGGTAACAAAGTACGAGTTAGTCACCAACAGCAAAAGAGAAGGAAGTAGAGAATATGAACTCCTCTCTTCAGCCTCAGAGATGGTATGCAATAGGAAAAAAAGAAGTCGAAGCATTAATTGACACTGGGTCCTAAGTCTCTTTAATGAAATCAACTACTTTTGAAGAACTAGAATTAGTTTTTCGACAGTTTAGATGCATATCGCAAAAGTTTGAATTAAAAAAAAAATTAAATTTTTTTTTTTGTGTGTGTGTGTGTGTGTGTGTGTGTGATAGGTTGTGTTTTGTTTAAGGTCATTAATCATCTTAACAACAGCACCTGTTTGATCTCCATGTTTCTAACACACGTGGGCATGCCTACAATGTCAGAAAACAGCATTGCTCACATGACTTTCGAAACATTTTTTCACACTCAGAATTATCGAGGCATGGAATAAGCTGCCTGTCCGTTGCAGGCTGCCGAAACACTGCATCTTTTAAGGCCTCCATGCTTCCTGTAGTCTGCTAACACCATACCTGATGCCCCTCTCCACACACATAAACACACACATGCACACATACATGCATATTATTACTGTAAACTGTTCATGTTCCTGACACTAATACATGTATTCTGTGTACAAGACACAAGACTTTGATGAGTTGTGGTGCACCTGAGCACTGTACACAATAAATTTCATTATTATTAATCATAACCGTTATAATGGCCAGAAAATGCAACTAAATGGAATTTGTCGGTTACACATGTTGTACATGATTTTCTTCATTGTGTAATGAATAATGATCTTGTTATATACACATGTTAACAAGCATTTTTGAATTATTGAGGTGGTTGACCAGTTAACAGCGCTGGTAAATTTGGTCATCTTAAGACCCAGCCAGAACTGAAAAAGTCCGAACCAGCTCTTCCATAACTTTCCTGTAAATCAAACAACACAACGTGGGCACAGGAAGTCCGAAAGACACTTGATTTTATTTTTTTGTAAATTTTGTGAGCTTGGGTACAGGGTATGTGAGGGTCAAGGGAGGAGGTAAGGGTTAAAAGGGTTAAAAGATATAAGACAACATTTTTTTTCTAATTCAAAATGAATTGTACGTTCTTTATAAATAAATTGGATTTATGTTTGAACACAGAAAAAGCAATAGACGTTTTTATCAATTCTCTGAAATTTATATATATTTTTTTCCTTCGTTTTTCCTGATCAGACAATATTCTGAAATTTATACTATGATAAATTACAATTTAAAGAATGACAAACAACAAATGTTAATAAATAAACATTAGAAAACAACAACAACAAAAAAAATCACCCATTAAAATCCGGTGGTATTTTAAATTTCGGACCAAGTATCCAATAAGCACCTCAACTGGAGCTGTTTTGAAAAGAACACCTTTTGCTTTTCACTGTAAACTCCCGGTTGTTAGTTTACAAACAACAGACGATTTTTTTGCATTAGAATTTCACTGTAAGATTTTTTAAAAGTTTGTTCATGTATATTTACAACTCAAAGGCACGTTTTTATACTAAAATAGTTTTCGATTTTAATTTAAAAAATTAGTTATTTCAATAGGAATTTTTTTTAAAATTATAAAACTTTAAACAAAATACACGTTTTTATATTAAAGACACATTTTTATATTATAATAGTTTTTATTTAATCAGAAGAGAAATGCAGATATGTTTATTTAAATAAAAATAGTTTTTATTTACAAAATATTTTTTATGTTTATTTAAATAAAAGGATGTTGTTCGGAAATGGTATCACACAATTTATAAAGTTTATTTTCCATTCACCTCTCATACCACAACCAGAAGTGTACGGTGAAAAGCAAAAGGTGTTCTTTTCAAAACAACTCCCAGCTGGGGTGCCTATTGGATACTTGGTCCGAGGATTTTAGTGTTATTGATGAAGATTTTCCGTACATAGGCTGTTGTGAATTTAGCAGTGTTATTATTGAAGATGGAAATAAATCCGACAAATGTTACCATGATATATGGAAATATATTCATGTTTTTCAATTTATCTTCTCAACATTTGTCGGATTTATTTCCATCTTCTTTACTTAGACACTGTCCACGGAAAAAAAAAACATGTAACATTAACAGCTTCTAAAATGGATGATTTTTAAAAAAATATGGCAAAGCAGGAAATTATTAATCACAGCACAATCCGTTCAAAATTTCTAAATGAATATTTAAAACTGAGACTTTTTTGTTTCTCAAATTGAAGAGTTACAAATTAGAAACCAAAAAAAGATTAAAAGACAAGTTTGTATTATTAGCAAAGACATTAAAACAAGTGACAATTTCTTAATTAAAAAGAAGAAAAACTAATTGGGCATACATGTAATTAACTACATATTTAATTATACATACATATTTGATTATAATACAAAAAAAATATTGAGGGAGAAAAAAAAAGAAAGGAAAAGAAAAGAATTAGTGCATTCTCATGCCTATTTAATAGAGAACTAACCTTTGGTGACCAACGCCAATACTGGCTTATATAAAGATATTAGGTAATCTGAACATAACATTAGTTTCATAAATTCCTACCATAAAATTGTGCTTGCGCATTATTTGAAATTAACTTAATTATAATTAAGAACACATTTTATGATATTTTCGTATTAAAACATGCAGTTGTGTTGATTTGAACAAATTCGTATTTTCAGGGTAGATAAACTAATGTTCAGATTACCCAATTAAGTTCATTTCAAATAATGCACAAGCATAATTTTATGGTAGGAATTTATGAAACTAATGTTCAGATTACCAGATATTAATATCATATCATGTCTTTTTTTTTTCTTGTCTAGGCTACTCATATTCATTACATTATTCAATACTCTACCTAGGTCATTCTTTGGATCATGTCATATTGCAAAAAGGGTCATTCAAAAAAAAAAAAAAAAAAAAAAGAAACGAAAATGTTCCCGAAATTATATAGCTGATGTATTTGGACTAGTGTCCTCATCTTGATTGTTATTATATTCATGACATTTCGGCCTTCTTCAGTGTTTGATGCAGTTGGTAACCTTCTGAGAATTTTGTAATGAACCTTTTATTTTGTCCATGTAACGAGATAATGGAAGGTCCTGGCTTTTGTGAGCGAGAACTACTATATTAGAAAAGGAGGAAGAAAGAAATAAGTGAGAGAGTAATGAACACAAAACAGTTTGACCGGTGCGTGACCTCCCGAATGGAGAATTGAGTGTCAACCGGAAGTCGGGTGTTGACCGGAACCGGAAGTCATGTGGTGACGTGGAACAACGAAGAAAGGGACTGGCCTCTTTTCGATTTGGGACAGCGTAGGGTTAAGACGTGCCCTTGGCCCCGTGTGGGATGACGGTAGTTTAATTGTTCTCTCTCTCTTTCTCTCTGCCTTTCCTCCTCTCCGATACAGCCCATGAGACGAGCCTACCCTGAAAATAAAGGCTAGCAGTTGTGACTACATATTTCTCGCGTTGTAATTTTTATCAAAAAGATGATCGCCACGTGCAGAAGACATTTTTAGTACGGTGAATATATACGCTTTGGGTACTGTGACCAGATATACGACAACGTTACAGTCCATAGGGGAGAATGTAACCATTACGCTAAGCATGCCTCCTTCAATTGTTTCAAGTAATTATTTCTATTTGATAACAGTAATCATTTGTTCTCAGCATCTGCCTTAGAACCACAAGGTGTGGGCTTGATACCGGATCTCACCAACTCAACGTACGAGTAGTATTGAGAATTCTGAGGTACGGGGGTTATCGTCCAGTTGGAATGTTAATTTCATAGTTTTAAGGCATCCAACAAGTGTTTTTAAAGATTTTTTTTTTACATGCGTCAAAACATAGTCAAAATAGGCCTGTTTTGACGTCTTTTTCAAGTGTTTTTAAGCCTTGATTTTAAGTATATGAATTTAAGCAAAATTTTCAAAGTTAACCAAAATTTTCAAAGTTGCAAACTATCAGGCATGATTAGACCCGTTCAAAGCTTGCTAACCATACCAAATTCAATGTTATTTTATTAATTTTCAATATTGCTACAATATTGAGAATTCTGGGTATGGGTTATCGTCCTTTGTCTACGAGCCTATGTTTCGAACCAACCAATCCCGAGCCAGAATACTTTGGCGGCAAAGCTGAATAAGCAAACTCGCCCTCTTCTGATCCAGCTTCCAAAAGGGAACAGACCTAAAACAGGGTCTCTCCACCTCTTCCTCAACAACCAGAATCGGAGTCAGACATCAAACAGAACATCTATCATATCCGAACTACCAGAAGGCCGTAGCAAGTATGACACAGGGTTATAAATACGTAGCATCCTGTGAGGATTGAACTCGCTATTCAGTAGTTATAGATATTTGCTAACCATTACAACATGATGGGACACCCTTTATATGATTTCAAGTATTTCATGTTTTCATAATATTTCAAGTAATTTTGGAAAATCTGGACATCAGAGAAAGATTGAGACCATCCAGAATAATGCACTGCTGCAATCTGCCAGAATACTCAGAAGAGTCCTGGAGACCTGAGGAGACTTGCTGTCACTCAGACTCCAGTGAAAGAATATAATAATAATAATAATAATAATAATAATAATAATAATAATAATCCATTGTAAAGGTTTTTTTGCTTCAAGTAAATATTCTTAATACAAATAATTTGCATAGTTATATGGTTGGTTGGTTGGTTGGTTGGTTTTATGGCATGTGAACTCTTGTTAGGTTATTTTGTTTAACAATGTGTGGTGTCCCACACTAATAGGGCCTTGTGCCTAACCCGTACATGTGGGGTACGTGGTAAATATCAAACTTCTGAACTTGACTTGAAAGAATTGGAAAAGAATTACAAACAAACTTTCATTATATTCTAGACTTTAGCTTCTTGTTCTTCTAACAGACAAGTATTGGAAATTCCATTGCTAATTATCTCCCCCTGCCACCAGAGGGCGAATGCCAACATCGGATGTTGGCGCCAAATACCAAAACTACTTATCGAAGAACCATTACTAGAGAGAGAGACGTCAAAAGAAACGCTCTCATTACCAAGCCCCAAAACAGGGTCCACTTATCTCAGAACCTTACAACCAGATTCCGTCTAAGGCATTGTATCAGCATACTGCATAAAGGCCGGTACGACTGCACACTGACTAAAGGAAGAACAACTACCGAGACGAAGCGTCTTATCTACATTTCCCACCTACGAGAAGAAAACCGTGTTATCACCAGTACTACAAGAAATTCCTCCACAGATAAGTATTGTAGCAAATACCATTAAATTTGCAACAATTTATGTAATTTTTTGTCAATACAGGTGTCTGCATTTACTTTGTGTATGTTCCTTCTTTGTCCAACAATTTGCCTACAGCTATGGAGAAATAAGGGCTCCTTCGATTCCGTAAATACTCTTACAAGAGAATGACCCCCATGGACTGAATAAAAGGTTTGAAATTTCCAGAAGTTTACCAAGTTTTTTTTTCTGATGTAGAATAATAAAGAAAGAAAAAAAAAAAAAACAATGAAAATTACTTACAAATAAAGAAAAAAGAAAAAAAGATAGCTTTTGCAATTGTATATTATCTGCAGAATGACCCTATCTATATTCAGATAATGTAGGTATGTTTCTGTCTATAGATGCATGCATACATTACTTACTAGTATATTTTGTAAGTGGAACGTGGTAAAAATAATTACAATTGTAGGAGTAGTTCTAAATTGGATTCCAAAAATAATTTCAAAAATTCATGCAAAATTTGGTATAAAGATGAGAAAACATTGATTTTTAAAGTACTTATTTGTTAGTAACGAAAACTTTGTATTTTTGTTTTGTTTTTGTTTTTGTGAACCATGTAAATGTTATAATGTGATAATTTGCCTCCCTTCCACCTTGGACGGAGTTAGCACTGGAAAGGAGGTACGCATGCCCAGAACCCCCAGTAAACATTGCGAGCAGAAACGAAGCCAACGCAAATAAGCTGAGTGTATCTTTTGTTTAATAAATTTATTGTTATATGTTAAATTTGCAGTCTAAGTTATCATTGTAATAAGACCCAACGTAACTACATGAACAATACTTCAATAGTAAACATTGTATTTATTTCTGACATTGGCTGTCTTAGGCTTATATTCAACAAGATAGTGAGACAACAAATCAACAAAGTCTGATGGTATTGTGAGATACTGCTGGGGCGCTCTGGATTAGTGTAATGATGCTTAGGCCCTGAAACCATGCCTGAACCCAGAGTCATCATCTGATGAAGGCTTTGTTGGTTGCAATGCTACTGTGTAAATAGCAGTCATTGTATGAAGATTATTTTTTTTTTTATTTTTTTTCATTAGAATATGTGTTTGTTTATATTTTTTTTTCTCCTAATGTGAGCTTATGCTTACCACAAGCTTGTTGCATTTTTGCGTAAACATGTCCGTGCATTTTTCCTAAATACTATGTAAGTTTTGTGTTTTAAAACATAATATAAACAATATAAAATCTAATTTTTAATCAGAAACAGAAATGGAGCTGTAAGGGTGGCCTGATGTGTGGATTAGAACGGAAAAGTTTAAGTGATAATAAATTGAATTGTAACAAATTCTAAAAAGTCACGCAATTTTTTTTTCCAGTCTAAAGTTAGGGGTGTATGTTATAATTCATGAATAGCATGTTATATATAAATAATGGTTAAATCGAACTTAACGGACTTAAATTCCACCATCATATGTCACCCTACCAAAAGAAAAAAAAATACCAAAAATCTAGCGGGGCAAATCAAAAATCAGGGAATTAACCGAATTTAATGAAATTTTCAGTGTTGATATATTCATGAATAAAAGATATAATGCACCGGTTATTTTATTTAAAAACTTTTACATTTTTTCAGGTGAGGTAACTTTGAACCACGTATCTTTGAGGCGTAACACAGATTCTCAAAGATACGTGGTTCAAAGTTAACTGACCTGAAAAAAAAAAGTTTTTAAATAAAATAACTGGTGCATTATATTTTTTTATTCATTAATATATCAACACTGAAAATTTCATTAAATTCAGTTAATTCCCTGATTTTTGGTATTTTTTTTCTTTCGGCAGGGTGACATACGATGCTGGAATTTTGGTCCGTTAAGTTCGATTTAACCCAAATAATTATGGTAGATGACTCAAGATATGGTTGATGGAGGTCTGCACTCCCCCAACTTTAAACTCTTCTGTTGTTGTGCAGATCTTTTTATTAAAAAAAAATAAATAAAAAAATAAGGATGTCCTTGTCAATATCAACCTATCATCCGTAAGAGGCTACTGAAAAACTATATATATTTTGTACATCGTGATATTATCAAATAAGAGTTTAAGATATTGTACAAAGAATTTACCTCAAGAAAAATTGTAACCAGGATTCTGAGTTTTCTGATTTTCGTACTTGTCTGGATAGAATGAATGAAGACATCAGATCGTGTCATAGACTTTTTTGTAAATGACTCTGGTGGTTCCTAATATATGAGGTGTGTCCAAAAAGAAACTAAACTTTTTCAAAAAGCAATTAATTGCTTTACCCAGGGTTGCCAGATTCAATTTTAATTTTTTATTTAAAGCAAAACAATGCCCCCCCCCAAAAAAAAAAGCCAAAGAAATGTATATATATATATGTTAACAAAAAATAAAATTGCAACAATTTGAATTTAC
The DNA here is from genome assembly GCA_023376005.1 of Doryteuthis pealeii. NCBI lineage: Eukaryota > Metazoa > Mollusca > Cephalopoda > Myopsida > Loliginidae > Doryteuthis > Doryteuthis pealeii. Next base: position 4,690,983 of record CM042164.1, on the reverse strand, counting down.
GTTTCAGTTGACTCGGAATTATACATCTTTTATTAATAATGGAGATTGTGTGTATTTCTGTCTGTAACAAAAACTACGTGACAGCTCTACGTCACAGTTTACGTCACAATATTCTTGTGTTATTGTAGTGAGATAGCCAATGGCGTGTTATCTCATTTACATATGTGTATTACTGCAGGAGATATATAGAGACAGTTTAGGGGACTAATGAGATTAGCTAGGAGAAGCTGAGCCCAGAGCTAAGATGAAGCCCGAATAAATACTGCTGCAACAAGGAACACGAAACCACACCTCACAACAGTTATCTGTACAACGTTTTGGCCAATGTGCCATCTGGCCTTCGTCCGACGTTGAGTTAATACAGTTCTAAGTTATCTCTAGGTTGCAGGTCCAATCCTGGTCAAGGGTGGCAGTAACATAGAATAATTAACACAGTTTAACACTTGTACCCAGCTATGGTTATTAATGGCTCCCGATTATGACAAGAAGGTTCCTGAGTTCGTGGAGGCTTATGAGTCCGACAAGAAATACCTGAAGAAAATTATTTAAAAAAAGACCCAAAAAACAACAACAAAAACAGCATTGAACAAGCAAAATGTAGTGAGATAGCCAATGGCGTGTTATCTCATTTACATATGTGTATTACTGCAGGAGATATATAGAGACAGTTTAGGGGACTAGTCAGATTAGCTACGAGAAGCTGAGCCCAGTGCTAAGATTAAGCGCGAATAAATACTATTGCAACAAGGAACATGAAACCACACCTCACAACAGTTATATACACTCAAAATTTGAGTAAGCAATTTTTTAAATTGTTTTTTTTTACACTTGTCCTTTTTTTTTCAGTAACAAGAAGTTAACTAAAATGTTCACAAATTAGTACATACTTAAGGTTTTGTGGAAAATTCATGTGGATAATATTGATTGAATCATCACTTTGTTCTGTTAATGTAGAAGAAGGATTTAAAGAATAGTTGTCATGTGCGACCCTCATGATATACATATGTAATCCATGCGACCCTCATAACAAACATATGTAATCCATGTGGCCCTCATAACAGACACATTTAATCCATGCGGCCCACATGACAGACATATGTAATCCATGCAGCCCTAGAGGGTTACTCAGACATGCCTGGTGTAGACCACAGAAGACCGTATTTGAAAAATACATCTATCTATATTATTATTAGTATTATCGTTATTTGATAATAGTAATAATAATGATATAGATAAGTGTATTTATTTTAGTGGCGTTAGAAGATTTTGAGATGGCCTAAAGTGTGCTTTCGTCTGTGTGTTTATGGCATTGTAGGTAGGAAAATATGATCGCGGCCAAAGTATATGATATAATCAGTACTTTTAAAATCGTTACCTAAAGAGCTTCTTTTTCATTAAACAAAATAGAATTAATACACACACGCAACATGTTATTTTAGAGGGACAGGACTAAATCTCCATTTCAAATTGTTTTATTTTTTACTTCTTTAATAAATACTAGCAAATATATGCACCCTCCGGGTGCAAGTATTTAAGTTTTAATGTAATAAAATATCATATTAAATTAGAAAGGCTAATGAAACTAAATAAGAATGCAGATAAAAATATTTGAAACAGAGGGGGGCATAATCGAAATATAGAACAACTGAAACTTACTCTTCCATCACTCTCGTCTTTCATTGTTATTTTTTCTAATTTAAGTATTTAGATAAAAGAGGAAGTAAAGAATAAAATGACACTTATTTTTTCTTGTTAATGGATTTCATTTAAGATTTATTGAAGAGATTTTTGCTTATATTCATTAAAATAAAACCAAACAGTTAGAAATCAATAATACTAAGCACATATTTATTAAATTCGATTTTTTTATATCAATATGCAAATTAGCCTTCCCGTTCACACGGTAAACCGCTATTTTGTTGTATATATAAATACAATTGCATGTTGATGATATGTAGATATGGTTAACAGTGGCTTCGGCCTCTGGACCATTGATATAATTAACGGTGTCGATCCCAGGGGGCCATCCCCCCAGGCAACACCTGCCCCCTTGATTTTAAGGGGCAGGGCTGGGTTTATGGCCCAGTGCCTGAGGCGCCCCCTTGAGGGGGAATGCCGACGGGATCAACGCAATTTTTCACCCGCCACCCCATGAGTCTCGGCTCGTGGGTGGTCCCACATAAATAGGGCCTTGTGCCTGACCCGTACAAGTGGGGTACGTGGAAAATATCATGTAGATATGGTTAACAGTATTAATAATGTAAAACAATTTTATTAATAATAGAGGTTAAAATTAAAATAAAATCATTGAGAATGTGAAGTCAATAACTAAGGGAATTGTAACTTGAATAGTGATATAGTTTCGGTTACAGACAAAAAAGCACACAATCTCCATTATAATAAGATGAGAATTTTGCTTACTTATTATATAAACCCTCTGACATTGAATATTTAACTTCCACCCCCTTGGGCAACATCTTTAAAAAAATAATTTTTACACTGCCCGGATGGTGTTTATTTGTTGCTAGTACTGGTAATATAGCTGGATTTTGATAAATGATTATACACACACACACACACACACACACACACACACACACACACATATATATATATATATATATATATATATAAGTAAGTAAAGTCGACGGGGCGGCCTAAAGTCGGTATCAGCCAGTCAGCGAGGGAGTCTATCCCCTTTCCAATAGCGCTAGACCAAGGAGATTGTATTTAGCATCTGAGGTGGAGCGCCACACCTACCATCAGCTCCTTACTTTACCGCACAGATCCCTGTGCTACTCATACGCTGAGTTGGCGAGGACCGGGATCGAACTAGGAACCCTGTGGTTTCTAGCCGAACGCTCTACCGACTGAGCTATATGTATATATATATATACATATATGGCCCATTTTCATATCACGGGCGGGACTTTCCATGGAATATTACTGAAAGCCCGCGAAATACGTGAAGTCACGTGGGATCGAGTTGACCCATCAGTTCCAGCTTGGACGTCAGGCAGAAAAGATGTCTGCCTTAGTTGGGCTCAAATGCACACGCGCGTTTTGTGTTTGCTACGACTCTATCCATTACACCACACACTTCCTGTGGTGAATAACAAACTGAAGAGAACACCTGTTAGGCAAATAAAGTTTTATTCAACTCAAAGAACACACACGTGTATGCAAAGATGGCAATATTTGACTGAAAGAAGCAAGGGAGATAATCCCCTAGACAAGGGCAGATAACTCTGAAATCAAATATATACTAGGGACTAGCAAAAAAAAAAATCGGATACTACGAGTTTTAAAAGTGAATTAAGAATAATTAAATCTATTATTTAAGGTTAAACTTTGTCTAAATCAATAAGTAGTAACATAATAACCATCATTAAAAAAAGAAAAATATAATTACATATGCAGTTTATTTTTAAAAGATTTAAAACTATTTGTTTTGGTCAATTTCGACACGATCCGCCATTTTGGCTGTTTTTCAATGGTTTTAGGCGCTTGTTTACAATTTTAACGTAACATTTGGGATGGAAATTTTTTTTTACCAAAAATCAGGTAATTATCCGATTTTAATGAAATTTTCAGTATTGATTTAACAATTAATGAATTTTATAATGCATTAGTTGTTTTATTTCAAAACTTTAATTTAGTATTTTTGCTATGAAAAATGAATATATAAAATTCATTTAAAATAAAAAATTTTCGGATTTTAAGTTTAAAATGTTATATTTTTAGATTCTAAAAATAAATATCTACTTAATGCAAATCTTATTTTTTCGAAAAAAAGTATACGTCTTGAAGAAAAACTCGATTGAAAATGTACCCCCTCCCCTTTTTAAGCAGAAAAAAACATCCATGAATATTTTTTTCTTTTATAAAAATAATAGCCAATTAAATAATTATCGAAATGAGTAAAAAAGAAATCTCCAAAAAATAAATAATTTATTATTTTTTTACATTTTATTTTTCGATTTTCGGTACTTATTTTCTTATAGAAGCGCAACCGTAAAGTTTTTTTTTGTTTCTATTCCTAAGTTCGGTATTTTATCTCATTATTTATACTGTAATTAGTACAATATATGACCAACTTGAAAAACATTTTACGCCCCCAACATAAGGAGGGGGGGGGGGTCAAAATTAAGCGACCTGAAAAAAAATGAGAAAGTTTTGAAATAAAATAATAATGCATTATAAAGAGCTTTTATTGATGAATAAACACTGAAAATTTCATTAAAATCCGATAATTTCCTGATTTTTAGTAAATTATTTTCTGTAGGGGGGCTAAAGTCATTTTTGTCAGAAACGCATTTTAGGCTCAGTTTGCCAGTCCCTAGATATTACCACAGTAAACAACATGGTGTGATGCAGTTTTTTTTGTTTTTGTTTTTTTTTGTAAAAAAGGGTCAAAGTGACAACTGTGTAATCTTTTAGTTTCAAGCACATTACAACATCTCATTGGCATAAAAAAGTTTTTTTTTCTTCTCTTTTTGGACACACCTTGTATATTACTTGGTAACTTACTCTTAATTCATTATTATTTTACGTGTACCCAAGCAATTTAACCCCAGCCAAGTGATATTTGGCCCTTTTATCTTTCTGAAAACATTAGGAATAGATTTATAGATAATATACATAAATTAAAGTGCCAAAAATATATATTTATATATGTAGAGAGAACTGGACACTGGAGAATTTCAACCTCCTTCACATGTAGCAGTGGAACCAACTGGATTACTTATGTGTGCGACGTTGTTACGATTTTATGGGCCATCCTTTGGGCTTCAAGCAAGAGCACTTGTCCAGCAGAAATCCTTTGGTTGTTCCTAGAGCGCCTTGTTGCCTTGTCTTATCAATTCGATGGTAATTGGAACTTAGTATGATTATTCTACAAAAACTGCGGGCATCCAAAGAGATACCAGGATAGAGTCACTGACAACTGGCTAAGATGGTAACCAGTCAAACAAAGAGGAACATAGTGTTACATGATGAATAGGCATAGCCCATCATTTTTAGTAAGTAGTGTAGAGTAGTTTGAAAATAATGGCAAAACAGTGGAAAATAACTGTCTTATATTTTGAATGACAACAGCCTTGAACCTAGGAATGGGGCCTCTCATTGGCTTAGAGGATCAGGTGACCAGGCAACACTGGGAAAGTAAAATTATAAGTTAGTTGAGTCCAGCAGCCATTAAAATATTATGCTGGTGGAATGAAAAGTCTTTGTGATGTTCTTGAAAACAACAGAACAAAATGGAACCGGGAAAGACAACATCCAGCCACTAAGAGAAACTCCAAGAGCAGAGAACAAAAATGGAAGATGAAAGAACAGAAACCCGATAGTAAAAGTAAGAAGAATGGAATGATCACACAACAATAGCCAACAAGATCATTGGTCCAATCTTCAATTAACTTTTTCGAATGTTTGATTTTTCTTTCGTCTTAGATCTCATTAAGAGCACAAAAACTGACAGGCTACTTCAAAAACCAGGGCTTTAAATTTAGAAAAAAAAAAAAAAAAGATTCAGTACTTTTTCGATAAATTTAAAGGCTTCTTAGACCTTCTTTGAAGTTAACTTTGTGTGAGAAATTCTACAGCCTTCTCTATTTCTTTTGTTCAATTTTTTTTTTTTTCTATTTTGATCAACTTATCAGTTAGGTCTTAATCCTTATCAGCCAGAAGCAGTTCGTGTTTGTTATTGTTATGTATTAGAAATACAATAACGAGAAGATTGAGTGGTTGTAATAATAGTTTATTACAATAAATACACATAACAAAAAACGGCTTCCAGCCGGCAAGGTAAACAAGTCTCTGAAGGATTGGTAAGATTACTTATCTTGAAAAAGTTGTAGCACGTGTGTTTACATCTGAGAATACGAAACAACGTTCGTGGTTGGAGATCAACTCGCGTCACACTGAGCTAATCTTCTGTTGTTCTTTTATACGTATCTCATTTGCATACGTGAGGGATTATTCGGTTACTTCCCTTTACAACAGTTATCAGCCGGACTTTCAACATTCATTTCATTAGCGATGTTTACATTAAAGTTTTCTTTTCATTTTCAATGAATCCTCGGATCGAATGAATCCAAGATCATCGATCCAATCTTTAATGTTTGGTTTGTCAAATGCAAGATGTTTGGATGATTTGTCACTTCCCAACCCATTCAAGGTGCTGGATTAGGACATTGACACATTAAGCGGCAATCTCCAAAATTTTGCACGACTGCATCTGTTCCATTAAGGACACGATATATACAAGAATCAGGGCCCTTTATTTGAAGCTTGGCTATGCAGAATTCTGAATCAAGAAATGTAAATTGTATATCCTTGTATAACTGAGATGGAAGCATATTTGTATTTGAAAGTTGAAATAGGACTAACGAGCAAATATGCAGCTTTTGAAACCATTAGAATTTGTTTGGAAAGGGACAATTCCACATATAAAAACAAACAGGGGCCCTTTGTTTCATAATTCAATGCTGGTGCTACATAGTATTTATGTTAATGTATCGTACAGTGTACACTGCATTTCATAGGGTTTCATAATTGTTGACTTACAAGAGAATCGTTATTGACACAAGATTATCAGTTACTCCTTCCTATAGGATAAAATCCTATATTTTTTATCCAAATAAGAAAAAAACAAAAGTTTCACCAGACACAATTATTTTTCCAAACTTAAGGTAAATAGATTAAAAAAATAATTATACAATTGTCAGAATTCAATTGTATATGTTTAATTACGAGTGTGGTTTACACATACGTCCGCACTTTCGAAGCCTCATAAATTCTTACTGCCAAAAATAAAAAAATATCAAAATCAGAGCCGATTGTCAGATATTTAAGTGACAGAACAAATCAACAAATTCAGATTCCATTCCACTCTGAGACAATGCTAACGACGTTCGCAGCTGTCATCAACCATCGTGGCCACCAGCCTATCATTGAAAAAACAGATGTACGCGACTCAACTTCGAGCGAACAATTCAACCGTTGATTTCCACAGGCCAGAGAACATTGCCATTGAACTATTACGCAAACTGGGGACGACTGAGCACACCAGATTTGTTGACTATATTTTGCCCCGAAAGACCAGCGAATTAACGTTTTCAGAAGCTATCAAACTCTTAACAGAATTGTTTAGCCCTAAGACTTCATTATTCCATAAACGTTGGAAGTGCATGAACTTAATTCGAAAGGAAAGCGAAGATTATACAACCTTTGCGTCAACAGTTAATAAACATTGTGACGATTTTAAGCTGTCTGAATTAAGCTCTGACAATTTTAAATGTCTTATTTATTGCCAGGGTTTAGTATCAGCGAAAGACGCTGAAATTAGACGAAGGGTATTAAATAAGCTGGAAAACGAGCCCACCTTGACTCTGCAACAATTGGCAGAAGACTCTTAAAGGTTTGTCAGTTTAAAACAAGACTCAAAAAATATCGAACAGTCTGCTGTAGGATACATTAGGAAATTGCGTGATAATAGAAACAAATTCAGTGTATGAGACTGGTGCTGTACTCTTTTATGCTCATTATGATTATTGGTAGTGATGATTTGTTCCATTAAGATAATGCCCTCCTACGTCACGTGTGGGTGATACAAAATTGGTTTCAGGAACACTTTCCTGACTTCCAGATATTTCATTAGTCCCCATAGCCGCCACACCCAATGTTCCTCTACAGATGTACCTATGCAATGATTCTGCTATCTCATATAGACTCCATGTGTAGCCACCATTATTCAAGTGAAGGGAGGAGCTACATTATTTGGTAGCTTTTTTTTCTAATTTTTTGGCATTTTAGTTTATATCACAGTAATATACATAATAATAAACAGAGATAAATAGATTAAGTTTATATATTGTTTTCATTATGAAAATTTCAAGATATATTTTTATAAATAATGATTACTTCTTGACATTATATTTAAAAAGATGGTGGTATTCAAAATTCACTTGAATTATATCTCTTATAGAACTCATACGTTAATTATGTTAATTAGTTACACTTTTGAAGCCAACAAACTGTCAAATATATAGTATATATATATTATATATATAAATGTACATTTCATATATATATATATGAAGTCATACCTAATTTTGAAAATTAATTAGTTAATAATTAATGAATTTAGGCGGGCATATATGTTCAAATGTAAGGCTAAACAAATCGAGAAAATGTCAATCCCTGAATGTACATTTCGACCTATTAGGTCTCATCAGCAACGTTATAGAAATGGGAGACTGCTCCGTGTGTGACTCGAAACCTCGACTGCCAAGCTGACAGGCGGAGATTCTAACCACTACACCAGCTGGCCAATCCCAGATTCTTCGTTTGTTTTGAACTTATTTATATTTCACTTTTTATTGACTACAGGACAGTATGAGAGTAAATAAATAAACAATGTGTTTATTTGATATGGCTTTTAGCCGACAATTTTTGGAGGATATGTGCTTAGTTGAAGTCATACCTAATTTTGAAAATTGTCGGCTAAAAGCCATATCAAATAAACACATTGTTTATTTACTCACTCTCATATATATATGAGTAAATCAGGGAGAGTCAACTCATGACATGTGAAGCATGGTTTACCCGTTTTAATGTTATTTCTTTAAAAAAGAATACCTTGAAGACAATTCAATGGTTTATTATACCCTAACTATAATATATATTACAGACACACACACACACACACACACACACATATATATATATATATATATATGAGTAAGAAAAGGTGGAATGAAAACATCACACAATGCTGTTAAAGAAGAAAACAATTTATAATATAATCATAGCTGATACTGATCAATATTTCGATTTTACAAAAATCATCATCAGAGCTCATTCACTCCCGTAGTTGTTATATATATATATATATATATATATATATATATATAATTAGAAAGTGCAATTTTCAGTCAAGCAATATTCAAAGTGGAGAAGTTCCAACATGTAGTTTTTGTGGAAGATATTGTCTCTCCAGGGCTGGCCTGGTGAGTCATCTGAGAAAACACTAGGATACAGTGTCAAATGCTACTGGCACTCAACTATGAGAACCCCCCCCCCAAAAAAAAAAAACCCAGGTAGGTCCCTGCTGTATTTGGTTGTATTGTGGTAGTGTCATATATGATTAGGTGTGTATATTGCATTTTCTTTTTCTCACGTGATTCAACTCGAAAAATATTAATTTTTCTAAAAATTGAAATATTTTTGAAAGAAATGGTTGTAAGTGATTGATTTTAATGGCATGTCAACCCATCTGAAATCAGAAACTTCTGTAGCAAAATTCACCTAATTCATTGAAATAATTCTCGTATAATTTACAGCATGTCTTGGTTAAAAAAAAAAAAGAAGGTTTACAAATGGGCTAAACATGTGTTACATAATCTATACATAGATTATTGTCAACCCCCTGTATTTCTGAAGGGAATGCCCCTTTTCATATCACGGGCTGGACTTTCCATGGAACATTACAGAAAGCCTGTGAAATACGTGAAGTCACATGGGACTGAATTAACCCTCAATTCCAGCTTGGACGTCAGGCAGAAAGCATGTCTGCCTTGGCTGGGCTCAGATGCACACACGCGTTGTGTTAGTTAGAAGAAAAAGTTTAAGCAATCAAAGTTTAAAGAAATAATATGGTGTTCTTGCTTGATGAATGTCTTGGCAAAAAGACTGACCAAGAGGAAGGAAAGCATCAAAGACGAACAGCCAACAAGAATCTAGAAATAGAATTCAACATGGAGAGAAAGAATAGAAACGACTAGAGATCACCAAATGGCCAAAGAAGTAAGTAATGCAAAATGCATATCTCTGTCTACCTATGTCTATCTCTCTCCCCTCTCCAGTAAAAGAACACTTGTGTATATAGCCAACATGGGTATATGTGTATGAGTATGTAACACATTTTTCTGAATTGAAAAGACAGTCCGGTAAAGAAAAAGTTCTGTACAGAAGAAGGTCTTCTGGGACTTGAAAGGATCTATCACAATTGATTTCCTTGAAAAAGGTGCAAGTGTAATCAGTGCTTCCTATTTCCAACTCCTGTAACAAAGTTCCCCTTGATAATTGAAATGACCCTCGTTAAACCTATTAAAGTTTAATAATGAGGTCCCACTGCTAATTTGACGTCTGACTTAACTGCAAAAGAAGTGAGGAAATATCTGGGGATTAAAATAAAAATAAAATAAAATTAGATCTGATGAGACTAGAGCTCAAAAGAATTAAAGAAATTTTTTTTTGAGTTTCTGGTTGAAATAAATTATAACAAAATGATGGTTTGTTAAGTTTTTCTTTCTTTGAAAGTTATAAATATATATATATATATATATGTATATATATATATATATATATAAAATTTTTACTTGAAGGCACTTACAACGCATGTATCGCATAAAATTCGATACTTTTTCTTATAGAAAATGAACTTGACAAGTGTAATCCCAGCAAAGGATGGCTCGATGTGTAGAATACCGTACAGACTGTTTCGACTTTATTAAGTCTCATCAGCGGTATATACTAACGATTTCCCTCCGACAGAAATCGAAACCGGGACTTCAGCAGACACAGTGAAACACTAGTGAAACACTTTTATCGCCTCGGCCACAGTACACAGCTGACCATCCTAGCGAAATTAAGCTTGTCAAGCTTATATATATATATATATATATATATATATATATATATATATATATATATATATAACATCACAAAAGTAAGACACCTATTTTATCTTCTCCAATATCTTATATAATAATTATATTAATTTAATGTTTCAAAAAGAGTCCAATATAAGCGAGGAAGGCTTTTCCATTAGGAACTTCTCTCAAAATATTTTTTTTTACTTTTGAGAGGTCCTATGGAAAATATTTTTTCATTTATTCCATCCATTTCATCAATTTTTATTCCATTCATTCATTCATTTTTTCCATTAATTCTTAACTAAATAATTTAGAAGCATACGTGAAGACTTATATAACACACATATATATATATATATGAGGTTAAGTAAACAAACAAATGTGTTTATTTTTATATTAAGCCAACAATTTTTCGAGGATATGTGCTTAATTGAAATCATACCTAATTTTTGAAAGTTAATTAGTTAATAATTAATGAATTTAGGTGGGCATATATGTTCAAATGTAAGGCTAAACAAATCTATAAAATGTCAATCCCTGAATAGGTCGAAATGTACATTCAGGGATTGACATTTTCTCAATTTGTTTGGCCTTACATTTGAACATATATGCCTGCCTAAATTCATTAATTATTGACTTTCAAAAATTAGGTATGACTTCAATTAAGCACATATCCTTCAAAAAAAAAAAAAAAAAATATATATATATATATATATAAACACATATATATACCAGACAGATTATTAGCCTCAGAAATTAATTGACTTTTATTTAAGAAGATAGATGCTAATAGAATTACGGATTTTGCTTATAAAATTGACATATACATCTGAAAATATTATCTATGTTTTATCAAGAGTAAGAAAGATAATTACAAGTTTAAAACAGTATATATATACATATATATATATATATATATATATATATATATATATATATATATATATATATATATATATATATATATATATATATATATATATATATATATATATATATATATATATATATATATATATATATATATATATATATATATATATATATATATATATATATATATATATATATATATATATATATATATATATATATATATGTATATAACATGATATTTGTATGTAATAGAAATTTCCGAATTTGAGTTTTTACTTACCCCTCCCAAAAATGTTATCATTATAATCAGCCTGTAACAGTAGAACATTAAATATGGCGATTTTTTTTTTTTTTTTGCACATTTAACATGCAAGACACCAATCAATATTAATGATGAAGACAAAAGCAAAAGATGAGAAATAATGTTTCCATTTAAAAAAAAAACAAAAAAACACCAAAAAACAACAACAACAACAACAACAACAACAGTAAGCATACATAGTAAATAAATATATAGACATCTTTTTCGGCGGACCTGAACTTTCAGAACCCCCCCCCCCATCTAAAATTTTTGTTTTTAATCTTTTTTTTTTTTTTTTTTTTTCAACGGATTATTATCGATTGCACACCAATCTATCCGATTGTAAAAAAAAAAAAAATTTTTTTAAAGTTATTTATTTTTCCGAGTTTTCAGGGGTGCTCAGTTACCCGTATAAGTTTATCGTAAACCGATCCCCCATATCGGAACCGCGGAAAAAAAATTTTTTCTTTGTAATTTCTTTTCTTTTTCTTCAATGGATTATTATCGTTTACACACCAATCTATCAGATTGTAAAAAAAAAAAATTTTTAAAGTTATTTATTTTTCCGAGTTTTCAGGGGTGCTCATTTCCCCATATAAGTTTATAGTAAATCAATCCCCCATATCGGAACCGCTCGATAATAAATAATTTGGGTTCTGTTTTTTCTGGGCCACCCTAACTTTGACACCTTTGCGCCAGTTTCCTTTCGAGCGGTTCCGATATGGGGATCGGTTTACGATAAACTTATACAGGGAACTGAGCACCCCTGAAAACTCGAAAAATAAATAACTTTTTTGAATTTTTTTTTTTCACAGTCTGATAGATTGGTGTGCAATCGATAATAATCCATTGAAAGAAGAAAAATAAAAAATAAAAACAAAAATTTTAGATGGAGGGGTGGGTTCTGAAATTTCAGGTCCGCCCTTTTTTCTTTTCTTTTTTATATAAGTTAGCTTCATCAAACTATATTTATAGCTCCAGGGCAGAAGTTTTTTTCTTTTTCTTTATTGACAATCATTAAATCTAGAAGGAAGACCAAAAGAGGAGAAGGAAGAGGAGGAGATCAATGGGTTTTTGCCTCTCATCCCACTCATGACACAAGGCCATTTTTTATGTGGGCCCACCCACAAGCCGAAGCTCATGGGTGGTATGTACAAAAAAATGCATTGATCCCGTTCTCTCAAGTGAGGCGCCTCAGGCACTGGGCAATAAACCCAGCCCTGTCCCTTTAAGTCAAAGAGGCATGTATTACCTGGGGGGGGGGGGATAGCCCCCTGGGATTAACGCTGTTAATTTTACTTTGCTGCTCCAGAGGCCAAAGCACTCTGAAACAGGCCCGAGGGGACCTTTGCAGGCTAAGATCAATGGGAGTTTACAGTTCATTGTTGTCTATTGAATTTTTATTGGCTTGGTTTGGTTTCTGTGTTTAATGGCATATCAACCTTCATGGGTTATTTAGTGCCAATGTCATCATTGTTGAAGAACAGTAGTGGTATTCACTACAATGTTAGCCACTTTCAAAGCTCTATCACTGATATTGAGCACTCCACTGATGATCCACCACTAACTCACCAAGTGAGCTAGTGTTAACTATATACTATTACAATATATATATATATATATATATAGTTTTGGTAATCTGAACATTAGCTACATAGTGACCTCCCCTTGTTTGTTTCATTTTGAGGAAGCTGTATGTTTTGGTCGGCCATTTTCATTTCACTGTAAATCTACACTGAAAATACAAATTTGTTCAAATCAATACAACTGCATATTTTAACACAAAAATAACATAAAATGTGTTCTTAATAACAATTAAGTTGATTACAAATAATGCGCATGCACAATTAAGAACACATTTTATGATATTTTCGTGTTAAAACATGCAGTTGTATTGATTCGAACAAATTCGTATTTTCAGTGTAGATTTATGGTGAAATGAAAATGGCTGATCCAAAACATACGGCTTCCCCAAAGTGAAACAAACAAGGGGAGGTTACTATGTAGCTAATGTTCAGATTACTAAAACTAATATATATATATATATATATATATGATTTATATATATATATATATATATAATTTGACATTTTTCTCCGACCCAAACAACTACGGAGTGAATGAGCTCTGATGATGATTTTTGTAAAATCGAAATATTGATCAGTATCAGCTATGATTATATTATAAATTGTTTTCTTCTTTAACAGCATTGTGTGATGTTTTCATTCCACCTTTTCATACTCATATATATATATATATATATATATATATATATATACAAAATCATACCATCGTTTCCTACCTGAGGATGGCAAATTGTATTGCCGAAAGCGCTTGTTTTGAAACCTTTGGGGACTGTTATACCAGTTACACCCCGACACCAAAAAGATGGCCCGAAAATTGGAACGGATCAACGAAAAACTTGTCCGACAGGAATTGTCTGTACAGTTCAACAAAACTTGTATATATATATATATATATATATATATATATATATATATATATATTGTAATAGTATATAGTTAACACTAGCTCACTTGGGAGGAGGATACTCTTATTTATGTAGCTAATGTTCAGATTAGCCAGAAGGTTGCCATAAAAGACGTGTGTCTTTAGTGTTTTCTACCCTGTAGCTAACAGTCATTCAAAGATAAAGTGAAGATGAACAACAATCACATATTAAAGCATAACAATTCAATTTCAACAATTTCAACAATTCAAACATTGCAAAAAAAGTGCATAAAGGCCGAAATTGAATAAATATGAAGAACAGAACAATTGAAAATTTGGCTTGATTTTCATTAATCTTCTTCTAATTCATCAAATTGCTCAAAATGTAACATTTTGTCAAAAAATTATCAAAATTGTCAAAAAACAAAAAATCATTGTTAGTAATGATAAAAGCCTGCTAGAAAAAAAGGAAAAAAAAAAAAGAAAGAATTTCTTCTTGAAAGAATCTGGTAGGTTGAAGGATCTTAATGGCATATCAACCGGTCTAGGTTATTTTAAGTCTACAGGTTAGGGAATGATATATGTCATATATCTATATTTATTATGGAGACGCTAACATATCATTAAAATCATCAATTACAAAAGTGTAAATATATATATATATATATATATATATATATATATATATATATATATATATAGGGTAATCCCAAAAAACAGACTTTTAAAAAAAAGTCAGGCCTGTTTTTTTGGTTACCCTATACATATATATATATATATATATATACATAGCTATATATATTAGTTCCCTCCCAAAAGGATCCATCCTGATTAATCCACCCCCTCAAAAAGAGCTGTTTCTAATTAGTTCCCCTCCCCAAAAAAGGACCTGTTTCTTATTAGTCCCCCCATCAAAAAGGACCTGTTTCTTATTAGTTCCCCCATCAAAAAAGGACCTGTTTCTTATAGTGCCCCCTCCCAAAATGGAACTTTTTCTTATTAGTTCCCCCTAAAAAAGGTGCTTCTTATTAGTCCCCCCACACCACCACCAAAAAAGGACTTGTTTCTTATTAGTCCCCTCCCAAAAAGACCGGTTTCTTATTAGTCCCCCCCAAAGGGACCTGTTTTTTATTACCCCCCCCAAAGGGACCTGTTTTTTATTAGCCCCCCCCCAAAAAAAAAAGGACCTATTTCTTATGAGTTCCTTTCTCCCAAAAAAAGAACCTGTTTCTTATTAGTCCCCCAAAAGAGACCTGTTACTTATTAGCTCCGCCCCAAAAAAAGAACCTGTTTCTTATTAGTTCCACCAAAAAGGACCTGTTTCTCATTACCCCCCCCCCCAAAAAAAAGTTCCTTTTTCTTATTAGCCCCCCCCCCCATCTAAAAAAAGGACCTGTTTCTGCTCAGCTTAGTCTCGTAACATATACAGTGTTCTTTATCTGCCAAGATTGACTAAAGTGTCAGGTCAGTTAAAATTGGATGAGTTCGATTTTTTTTTTTACAGTTGGTGAACATGAAATACCAGATCCTTCAAAAGTATTTGGTGCCTTCATCACCCTAAGAATGGATTTTTGCTCATATATATACATGCCATACACATGACTTAATATAACCTGTAGATCCAAATAACGGAGAGAGCAATTTGATTGCTGAATGTCCTGTTATTCACAGAGATTTTAAAATTTTTATATGCATACAATAAAACACAATTGAAGATGCAAAAAAAAAAATAAAAATAAAAATAAAATAAAAATGAATAAAATAAAACCCAAATAACCAAGAAAATTTAAGTGGTTTTCCATTTTACTCTTTGATAAAAAAATATTTTTTATTTAAGAGTTAAGATTTAAGAGTTTTTATATTATATAAACGTTTTATATTATATATATTAAAATATATCTATATATTTATATACTTATATTAAAATATATTAAAAATATTTATATTATATTATGTCATTATTCATATTATATATATTATATATGTTATATATATATATATATATTTAAGATTTAAGTTTTTTTATATTATATAAAAATATATTTTATTAGTTTGATAAAAAAATATTACTGTATATACTTGAGTATCATCCGATACTATCTGGGACTATTTGTTGAATTTTGCCGCCAGAAATTGTAGGCATACCAATTGGTCTAGGCCTAGGCTTGGCCAATTATATACACATACAAAGTTTGAATCTCGTGTTTGATGAAACCTCCTAATATTAGATTAAAATTTAGGTCTCAGAAAGTCACATGATACGTTTGTATATACAGGAAGTTAACTTGAATGTTAGAGGAACAAATGTAGAAAATTTGATATATTTTAGATAAGAAATGAACACAATTGTTATGTATATTTAAAAAAACAACAACACTGAAACTGTCTTGGTTATTGCATACATTATCATTAGAATACAATAAATGCAGTACAATGTAGATACACTTAAATAAATATAAAGCACATTATGTTCAACAGTTCAAAACAATATTTATTGCCTATTAAATGAGGGTGTATCAAGAGTATTTTTCTTTACTGTCAATAACTTTATATACACATCTATAAGATGTCACAGAGTGTTAACTCTGGTTCTTATAAAACATTGGGCTACTTAAAGGATAAGTACCCAATGCGGAATACTTCAGTTAGGAAAACAACAAACGCGTTAGTTACATTTATATAACTTTATTATAACATATTAGGGGAACAAAGTCCCCCAGGCTATTTAATGTCACAAGTGTCCAAACATACACAATAGTGTTAATAGACAAAGTGGTAACCACTTACTGCAAGTAGAGGCTGTAGCGTCTGGTGTGCACCGTAGGTGTCTGCTGGAGAGAGATGACAAGCACGTCCAGGCTTGTTCAGTGGCATCGGAAGAAGAGCGTTCTCTCCATGCGTTCCTGTGTCACGTGACCAAAATAGCATCACCTGACATGGAAGATTCATCAAAACCCTCAGACAAGAGAGACTGCCCTTACACATCTAATGACCTTGCCTCAACTATATCGTTA
The DNA here is from genome assembly GCA_023376005.1 of Doryteuthis pealeii. Lineage (NCBI taxonomy): Eukaryota > Metazoa > Mollusca > Cephalopoda > Myopsida > Loliginidae > Doryteuthis > Doryteuthis pealeii. Next base: position 4,673,683 of record CM042164.1, on the reverse strand, counting down.
TTAGTTTTTCACACCAGCAATAGCCAGTGGGCTTTTGCTCGAGTCTGAGTGACAATAAGTCTCCTCAGGTCTCGAGGATTCTTCTGAGTTTTCTAGCTGATCTTAATAATGCTGTTGTTTGGATGGTCTCGATTTTTCCTCTTACATCCAATTCCTTCAGTCTCTTTGCCAAAACCTTGTAACCCTATCCATGGGTACCAATTATAATATCCCGTGTCAATATATTTGAATTAAATGGAGTATAACTCGGAAGACATGATAAGGGTTAGAAGCCATCTTTATTCAGTAACTCAGGTTTGTGCCAAGACAAAGGGCAGTAACTCTTAAGGGTTCAAATCACAGGGACAACCATTGATTATGATGTCTCAACATCAAAGGCATAAAAGAACATTATTATCAATACTAGAATCATCAAAAAAGGAAAGATTCCATAGCCAAACATCTAAGAGCATACAGGGGATCTTGACGGACATCATGGCAAATCTTTCTTAAAACATCTCAAATTCTTTTCTTGGAAAGAAAGATCTCAGTAATAAATAATTGAAGAAATTTTATTGTTATTAGACTAAAAACAGCAGTTTGTGTTTATTTTTTCCATTTTGGTAATAAAACAATATTCAAGTTTATCTCAAAATGAGTGATCCCTCATCTCACGGTCCATGAAGGGCTTGAAACAAGATGGCGACGGCAAAATACCGCCTGTCGCAGATGTCTAATCGGTTGGCCCATTCGTGCATGTTGCCTGACGACAAGCCACACCCGATGGAGATGGCAGAACTGCCCCGCCGAACACGACAGCCGCCGCTACTAGCGACAGACAACCGATATGGCAGGCTCCAGCGGAATGAAAAGAAATGCCTTTTGTAATACCGTGGCGACACCAGTTGTGGTTCTTGCCTAGAGGCTTTCAGCTGTTCTTGCACAGAGGCAGCTTGACATCACCGAATCGTCCTTCGGGACAGGGGTCCAGTGTGCTTCGGCCACTGGAACGGTGAGGTGTTAAATTAATAGCGTCGATCCCAGAGGGCCGTCCCTCCAGGCAATACCTGCCACTTTGGGGGCAGGGCTGGGTTTATTGCCCAGCGCCCCCTTGAGGGGGAATGCCGATGGGATCAACGCAATTTTTGTTCTCTCCCACCCATTAGCTTCGGCTTGTGGGTGGGCCCACATTAAAACGGAGCCTTGTGCCCAGTCCATACAAGTGGGGTATGAGACAAATAAAACCAGCGCTCGTTCGAGCGAACATGCAAACTGTTGCTCCGATCCCGCAGTTCCTCTCGTACTGGACAGGATAGCCGTAGCCACGGCTGACGTAAAACACATGCTAATTGGTAAGATAAAACTAACCTGTCTCACGACGGTCTAACCCAGCTCACATTCCCTGTAAGCGGAAATCTGTCTTTGCTTTGTGAAATCTTAGCTGATTAAGAAATGAAAATAATTTTGATACACCCCCCACCAAAAAAAATAAAAAATAAAGATAAATGATATAAATTGCATTGAAAATTTAAAAAAACGAAAAACAAGGGTTTACTCTTGAAATAAAAGTAAGAAACATGTCAAAGTGTTTTCAACAACAACGACAACAAAGCTTTTTTTTTTCTTTTTGCAAAAGTGCGCTATTCAGGCTGAATATAATATTAGTGCCAATTTGATTATAAAAAAAAAATAAAGAAGATCTTTGTGATGACGACCAAATCCCATTGAATAAATTTCCAAGTTATAAGAGACCAGTCTTAATTATGCATATAATACTCTTATTCTGTCAGTAAATCTTGAAACATTTCCTGACCACTGACAATCCCTTTCTTCCTGATTTTCAATGTATAACATATCAAGTGAATGCTGAAACAAATGTTAGGTAAAAAGGTAATCTGAACATTAGCTACATAATTGAGAGTAACCTCCCCTTGTATGTTTCCCTTTGAGGAAGCTGTTTGTTTGGTCGGCCATTTTCATTTCACCGTAAATCTACACTGAAAATACGAATTTGTTCGAATCAATACAACTGCGTGTTTTAACACGAAAATATCATAAAATGAGTTCTCAATAACAATTAAGTTGATTTCAAATAATGTGCAAGCACAATTAAGTGAAACATACAAGGGGAGGTTACTCTTATTTATGTAGCTAATGTTTAGATTACCGGTAAAAAATAGTACAATTTAGTACTTGTTCCCTTGTACCACCAGAAATATTTTGTTAGTGCAGGAGTAGTGGTAAAGTTAGTAAAACATGTCTGCCTAGATCGGGTTAAAATTTAATTTTTTTTTCAAGCACAAAGCAATTGTTAATTTCCTAACGTATTTCTTTTCATTCTTTTTTTTATTTCCAAATTTTTCTTGAATACGAGTCATTAATAATGACAATACTAAAATCTACAATATATAACTTGAAGGAACTGAAAAATTGTCATATTTGTTCAAGTATGTATATGTATTTAGCAATGTAGGGTGACAATAAATAATTGTCTCCCCTTGGATTTGGGGTGTGTCTTTGGAATCACGTGAGAATTCAGTATTCTTTCTCACGCTCTTTTTGCCCTAGTTTTTCAACTGAGGTATGTCCTTTATGTATGTATGAGCTTGTCTTGTCTTTCCTTCTGTTTATTCAGTGGGTTGGGTCAGTAAAATGTTTATTCCTGTGTATAGAGTTTTAAGTGAGGGAGAGGCTCTCTGTGATTGGATATACCAATCATGTGATGAACCTAGAAGTTTTGGCGCAAAATACCAAAAATCACAGAAGAGACTCCGGACCAGATCCGATGAGGCAGTGACTTTAAATCCTCTCCAAGAAATCACCCTAAGATACCAGTTATCTTTTACGGTACGCCGGTAAGTCCCTTAAACTCAACTTTATACACTGGAAGGACTTTATATTGTTACTCATTGTTTTATTTGCTTGTTAATAAATTGTTAGAATTAAACTAAGTTTTAATTCATTTATTTGTTGCTGTTAGTCTTAAATTAAATGCTATACTAACAAAATAAGTGTTAGTGTATCATTAGTTATACTAATGCTAATATTGAACCTTGGTGAGTGGGAACATGAATAGATATCCTCCTTTGCACCATAACCAATAACTGGTAACCATTCAAATAGTAAGCATAACTTAGTTTGGTGTAAGACCATAAAGGCAGGGCTCTCAGTGAGGATCAAACTCACTTATGGTCTGTAAGATTAAGTGCCCCTGTTCAAGTATTTTTTACTCTTGTATCATGAATCATTGCTAAAAGGGCCTCAAACACACCGGACCCCCATCCCGAAGGACGGGTTGGAAATGTCTGAATGTGAAGATCAGACTTATGACTCAGTAGTCTTTGAGATCGGCTTGTTAACAAGACAAGATGTCTCACTTTTCATTTATCTTGTGTCAGAAAATGTTAGTTGTTACTCATCTATAAAGGGCAGTTGTGTGTATGTATGTCCGGAGGAAACTACTAAAATAAACCAATTAACGACAAAGTAAATATACATACACGTTCACTATCTGCAGATCTTGCTTTTTGAGCAAAAATAATGAACACTTGATTTATATTTGGGAAGATAATTAAAAGATAAAATTTAGATAGTAACAGCCTGGATTTTTTGCATTTGATATTCTAAATAGGAGACACTGATTTTTCTTTTCAGCGTGTCTGTGCACTTTGGGGGGGGGGGGTCGCCAACAGGCCGAATCAACGCAAGTTTTTTTTTTTTACGTAGGGATTTTAATGGGCATCCTGCAAAGATCCAACTCACGATTCAGTAATAATGGATCTGTGGAACTAACTTTTTGTCCCCCCTTCTATCCAGGCGACGCCGGGTAGCCGCTTCTAGTACATACTTAATTGAACTCTTGACTTAGTGTATTATTAGTACTTATTAAATGATTATTGTAGTTTCCGTCATAAATGGTGAGATTGTTTATGTGTGGATTGGCACTTCAGCTTGTCTCTTAGTCTTGAGACGGTGGTATTAGTTATGTTGGAGTTTTGAGAACACAAGGGCATTGGTCAACTGAAATCCTTTTAAATCACTTGAGTAAACAGAAGAAAGAAAGAAAGAACAAAAAGAAAGTGGATAAAGAATAAGTTGGAAAGAGTGAGAAATTGAAAAAGAGAGAAAGGTCATGAAATTAAATCGAGAGAGAGAGAGAGAGAGAGAGAGAGAGAGAGAGAGAGAGAGTTAAGGAGTGTAATCTACCTAAGTTACACTGAAAATAGGAAAAGTTATTTCTTGAAAGATTGAAAGCTCGATTATTATTGCTTTCAAGATTGTGCTGTAAAGATAACCACACATTTTTATGATTAGCTGAAACAATAAAAAAAAGATTTTTAAAAAAGATGGATAAACTGGTTGAGAAATTGAAGACAAGAATTATTGGTATCTTTTTATAATTAATTAATATTGCCTGAAAGGGGCGAAGCATATAAAAAGCAGGACACAAAAATTATCAGATAATAATTCATTATATGTACAAATTAATTCATAATAATTAATATATTTTTCTCTTTAGATGAATCGTCTTTTTAATTAAACTACAATAGTTGATTGATAGATAAGGTTTCAAATCCTATAAAACAAGTTTTAGACCAGATAGAATAATAAAACTGGTATCAGAATAGTAAACATTTCTCTTCAAAATTAGAAGTATTGATTAATAAATAATATCTTAATTCTATAAAACAAGTTTTAGACCAGTGAGAATAATAAAACTGGTATCAGAATAGTGAAGATTTCTCTTCAAAATTAGAAGTATTGATTTATAAATAATATCTTAATTCTATAAAACAAGTTTTAGACCAGTGAGAATAATAAAACTGGTATCAGAATAGTGAAGATTTCTCTTCAAAATTAGAAGTATTGATTTATAAATAATATCTTAATTCTATAAAACAAGTTTTAGACCAGATAGAATAATAAAACAGGTATAAAAAAAGGAGTGAGTTTAGTTCTCTTAAAAATAGATTGTCAGTTTTTCATCATAGTCACCATTTTCAAGTCACCATGGTTTCAAGTATTCCTAACTAATACCAATATTTTTAGGAAGATCTATTTAACCCATAGATGGGATCCTAACAGGTACTACCACTCTGGATCAGAGTGGACCTGGGAGTAATGTCAATGAAAGGGTAACTCCACACTTCCCGGATCTTCAGAACTGGAACCTCACCACTGAATGTAGTTCAATGTCATATCCAGGATACTCAGTTTTGGGGGGAACTTTGACCTCTTTAGGGGTGCCAATTGGCCACCCTGTTGACAGGGTGGTTAATTAATACAAATTTATTGCCTTATAAGGACATGAGTTTCAATTAAATTCATAAACAGTTCAACTCTTTCAATGATTACATAGACTTTTCAAGTTCATGACTTTTTTTCTCTTCCAGAAAACAGAGTGAGAAATTGTAGAGAAAATCGACAATATCTCTGATCTACAGGATCATGAGTTTATCACTTAAGGAGAGCCTCAAGGATAAAGTGACAACATACTAAAGAAAGATGCTCCTTTCTTTGGCAGGATTATAAAAGTAGGCTGCAGAATAAATGAGGGCAATATTAAACAATAAAGTATCAAGTATTTTCATTATAATATACTTACCTCATAGCTACTGAAACACTGGTATGAATAATCTCCCTTTGTAGCTCCTGTGCTCTTGAGTTTTCTACACTGGTCTGTTTCATTTACTAAGGTTAAATGTTAAGGTTCATAAAATTTTTTTTCACAGTATATATATACACACGTACATACATATATACATACATATATACATATATATATATATGTGGAAAGAGGATTGGAATGTGGTGGAGATGTGAGGAACATAAGAACAAAACTCAGACAAAAGTGTGTAGGATATATTGAGCTAGAGCATTGAGCTAGCGTTTTAATGAATATATATATATATATATATATATATATATATGAATATGTATGAATATATGTATATATATATATATATATATATATGAATATGTATGAATATATGTATATATATATATATATATATATATATATATATATATATGCAAATGTAAACAAATCTAGCTATTTTCAGCCGACAGTGTATTTGGGAGAATATGTGCTTTTTAATTGTAGTCAGACCTAATTTTTTGAAAGTTAATTCATTTATGGTTAATTAGGCGGATTTAACTACTTAAATAAAGAATTAATATTATATATAATAATGAATATCTATGAATGAATATATATATATATATATATATATATATTATATAATATATGAATATGGTAATGAATATATATATATATATATATATATATGAATATGTATGAAGGAATTATATATATATATATATATATATATATATGAATATGTATGAATGAATATAAATATATAAATTATATATATATATATATATATGAATATGTATGAATGAATATAAATATATAATATATATAATATATATATATGAATATGTATGAATTATGAATATAAATATATAAATATATATATATATATATATATATATAATAATAATATATATATATATATATATATATATATATATATATATATATGAATATGAATAATATAAATATATATATATATATATATATTATATATATGAATATATATATATATATATATATATATATATATATATATATGAATATATATATATATATATATATATATATATATATATATATATTATATATATATATATATATATATATATATATATATATATATATGAATATGTATGAATATATATATATATATATATAATGTATGAATATGTATGAATATGTTATAATATAATGTATGATATATATATAATATATATATATGTAAACAAGGTTTGTTTAGAATGGCTTTTTGCCGATAATTTTTGGAGAAATAAGTGCTTAATTGGAGTCGTATACCTAATTTTAAAATTATGTATGTATATGTATGTATGAAGTATATATATAAATTGTGAGGGACGGCAATGATCTGTAAAGATTATGCTATTGCCATATATAAATATGTATGAATATATGTATATTATATATATATATATATATATATATATATATATATATATATATATATTTACCAACATCTCAGCACGAGTAGGATGTAACACAAAATCAAATTCTTAAGCAAAGTTTAACAGATTTGAATTCATAGTTTTCCTTCTCCTAGACTGGTTGCCTAACTAATAACAATTTTTATTCTAAATTATGCTTGCCTAGCTTAATAGAAATATTTAAAAAATAAATTGTCACTGTTACTTAGTGTCACCTTTGTGACAAAAACAAAAATAAATAATTTAGTTGAACATTAAACAGTTTTAATAATGATAGACAGATATACACCTTGATAATGGTTTGGAAAGGAACTGAATGTATCTGATCTGCCAATAATGTCTTTTTTTTTAAATCATTAATACCTTTCAAGATTGTAACATCAAAAGAATTGTTAGGAAGCTTGAAAGAAAAAAGAAAAAAACTTGAATAATTGAATATATATATATATGCAGAGGACCTGCTGCTTGGGTGACAGCTCATCCTCCATATCAACCGGCCCAGGCTGTGTGGTTCCATGTTTTTTTGAAACTACATCATTGTCTCTAGTTTGGTTTGGTTTGTTTTGTTTTACGGCATATCAACCTCACTGGGTCATTTAATGCCGATAAAGTTTTGAAATAAATCAATTCTGAATGGATAATACAATTTTTTTATAAATACATTTTTCTATTTAACCCATAGATGGGACTCATTGTCTCTAGTAGACAGATGAATGCCAACAACATATAAGGATGGAGCACACTCTATGGCGGCCTTTACATACATACAGATGTGTGTATTAAAACAGTTAAAATCCCCTTCACATTCTGTGGGTGGCGATAGCCTAGCAGTTAAGCTGTCCGACTGATGCTGAATCGATCGGAGTTCTATCACGACTGTAGGTAGCTCACAAAATGTCTAGCCACACTAAATATATATAGTCATCCACAGACACGTGTTTCGGCTTATCAAGTCTTTGATAAGTCGAAACACGTGTCTGTGGATGACTATATATATATATATACTAGCAAAATAAAAAACACCCTCCGGGCGATGTAAAATCGATTTTTGAAACATATTGCCTGAGGAATTAAAAATTTAATGTCAGCGAGTTTGTACCCTAAGTTAGTAAAATCATCAAATTCATAAAAGGATTAAAAAATAAAACAATTTGAAATGTAAATTTTAAATATATATTAAAATAAAACAAACTATATATAGATATATAATACCAGTCATGTATTTATTAAAACTTGTTTTAAAAAACAATAAGGACTGTCTAATGTTGCATGTTCAAATTTTGAATGTGTTTATTCTATGTTATGACAATTTTGGGTAATGTGACGTAAGCAGTGACATAGTTTTTGTTACAGACAAAAACTGGAAGCGAATCTCCATTATTAATATATATATATATATATATTAATATATTATATATATATAGAGAGAGAGAGAGAGAGAGAGAGAAGAAAGTAGGAAAGCAAATTTCAGCTTCCCAGAAAGGAATGTGAAAATACATTTTGATTTTTGTGTGTCAAATATTTTTTTTTCGAAAAAGGATACCTTTCAACCTGTTTGGTTGTAATTTTAAAAATTCATTTGGTTTGTTAACATTACATATACAGTTCATCTGTTTTACGACAAGTAACAGCAGGTTTGTGCTGGGAACTTGTTGTGCTGCATATGTTATCCTGAAATCTGTGAAAATAAAACACAAAGAAAGATTTATAGATTTTGTTTTTTGCTACTAGTAAAGGGACAACATGTACAACGGGTTAAATTAATTAAAATAGTCTTGGTAATTTTCACCTTTACTTGTTAAAATTCCTAGCAAATAAGGCAATTAGAGTAACCTCCCTTGACTTTCACTTTGAAACAAGCTGGTTGCTATTTTGAAAGTTTCAGTGTGAAATAAACAAATCTTAGAAACTTTTTCAAAAACAATACAACTGTATGCTTTAACACAAAATATCATAAAATGTGTTCTTAATAACAATTAAGTTCATTTCAGATCATTTTATGCTAGGAATTTAGCCAACTGACTTTCACTTTGAAAGAAGACTGTAGCCATTTTGAATGTGTCCGTGCAAAATATACAAATCTTAGAATCGTTTCAAAAACAATACAACTGCATGCTTTAACACAAAAATATCATAAAACGTGTTCTTAATAACAATTAAGTTCATTTCAGATAATTTTATGCTAGGAATTTAGCCAACTGACTTTCACATTGAAAGAAGACGGTAGCCATTTTGAATTGGAGTTATAGGAAATAAGTTTACAAAATAATACAAAGGAAAAAAGTTCAAATTTCTTAACAGACCGTAAATAAGAGTGGATAAAAAAATGTTCAGCTATGGAGAGATTGGAGATGTGTCTTTACTTTACTCACCTCTGTTTGTAAAACAATATTCAGGCCTGGAAAAGAAACAAAAGATTAAATTAATTTTGGTGTCATATAGTACACAATATGGCTGCTGCTAGAGAGTCCTTCATAAAATTAACTGGTTTCTTTTGCCAAGATAAAAGTGAACACCTATTCTTATCTCTCTCCAGCGAGATAAATCCTCTTCCCATATTAAAAAAGAATCATTTTCCAATGCATTTCTATAGTAAAAAAAAAATCATTTTCCAATGCATTTCTATAGTAAAAACAAATCATTTTCCAATGCATTTCTATAGTAAAAAAATCATTTCCTAATGCATTTCTATAGTAAAAAAAATCATTTCCTAATGCATTTCTATAGTAAAAAAAATCATTTCCTAATGCATTTCTATAGTAAAAAAAATCATTTCCTAATGCATTTCTATAGTAAAAAAAATCATTTCCCAATGCATTTCTATAGTAAAAAAATCATTTCCCAATGCATTTCTATAGTAAAAAAATAATTTTCCAATTCATTTCTATAGTAAAAAAAAAAAATCATTTTCCAATGCATTTCTATAGTAAAAAAAAAATAATTTCCCAATGCATTTCTATAGTAAAATTAAAATCATTTCCCAATGCATTTCTAAAGTAAAAAAAATCATTTTCCAATGCATTTCTATAGTAAAAAAAAAATCGTTTCCCAATGCATTTCTATAGTAAAAAAAAATAAATTTTCCAATGCATTTCTATAGTAAAAAAAACTTAGAATAGATAGTGTAGAAATGTGTATCTGAAGTGGAGCATCACACCTACCATCAACACCCCACTTTACTGCACAGTTCCAAGCTCTGCATCTCATGTATGAGATCATTTTGTATAAAATTATCTAGATTATGTTTTTGTTTAAGACATGTTAAAGAACAGATTTAAAAAATCATTAACAAGATTTATGGGTAATCCTTAACTATTTCCTCGTAAATTCCTACCATAAAATAAACTGAACCCTCATTTTATGTCCTTGTTTTTGCAATAAATGTTTTATTTTTCTTGCACCTGTTATTTTACAATACTAAATATATTTTCTTTATTTGTTAAAGAATAAAGAATAAAGAAAATATATTTAGTATTGTAAAATAACGGGTGCAAGAAAAATAAAACATTTATTGCAAAAACACGGACATAAAATGAGGGTTCAATTTATTTTATGATAGGAATTTATGAGGTAAAAGTTAAGGATTACCGATTTATGCCCATTGTAACAGGTTTTATATGTATACCTTGGTGTATATAAAATAATCTAGATTATTTTTTGCTTAAGACAAATTAAAAAAAAAAGATTTTCTTTTCAATTCTTTACAACATTCATGCTACCCTTGTAACAAGTTTGGTAACCTGAACATTAGCTACACAAATGAGACTAACCTCCCCTTGTATGTTTCACTTTGAGGAAGACTGTTTGTTTTGGTCGGCCATTTTCATTTCACCGTAAATCTACATTGAAAATACGAATTTGTTGAATCAATAAACTGCATGTTTTAACACGAAAATATCATAAAATGTGTTCTTAATAACAATTAAGTTCATTTCAAATAATGCGCAAGCACAATTAAGAACACATTTTATGATCTTTTCGTGTTAAAACATGCAGTTGTATTGATTCGAACAAATTCGTATTTTCAGTGTAGATTTATGGTGAAATGAAAATGGCCGATCCAAAACATACGGCTTCCCCAAAGTGAAACAAACAAGTGGAGGTTATTCTCATTTATGTAGCTAATGTTCAGATTACGACAAGTTCTTGGTTATATAAAATTATCGAGATTATTTTTATGTTTTGTTTAAGACACATTTTTGAAGAAAAGATTTTCTTTTAAGAATCAAAATAAGAGAATTGAAGTTAAAGTCTCACATTTGTGGCATTGAAAGCTGGGTCGTGTACTATGCATGAATCGGAATAGCTGTAAGATCCATTTATTCCATCTGAAGGCACGGCATTAAATTCAGCTAAAAATAGTGAGACACTTGTCTCACACGGTTTTTTCTCTATGTCCTCGATGATGGCTGATTCTCCCATGGAGTAATCATAAAAAGTATTCGTGTTCAGGTAGTCTTCTTCTCCTAGAAGGAAAAATAGAAAACATTTGAAATTAGGGACCAAGTAACCAATAAGCACCCCAAATCATCAACTTAATTAAAGGTTCATATTTTAACTCATATAGGGATTGGCCCCTATATTTTTACGGCATGTGGAATTAACCAAATTAAAATAATTAAGTTTTCTTAAATAACTAGTTACAATAGTATGTCATGAGTTTAGAATTAGGTAAACAAAAGAAAATCGAATGAATATTAGTTTGGAAATATTTTAGATACAATAGAAACAATGGTTTAAATTCATCCGATAATTTACGTCACCAGAATTCCACAAATATCAAAATCATTCGATATTGCATCATTGCAAATCACCTGATATTTGATGAATATTTTAGCTTAATGATCACAATAGACAATGACAATAAGAAAATTATAAAAAGGCCCATAGAACTGGAAAAACTAGAGATGGAGACACAGAGACAGTGAGGAGCTTTCGCTCTTCCTGACTCAACAGAGTTGGAGAGGATGCTCCTAACTCGACAGTGGGAAAGTCCGAAAACATCAAATACGACTCAACAGGTCTGTCTATCTTTTCGTCTCCTATTTCTCTCTCTCTCTCTCGCTCTCGCTCAACAACAACAACTTTCAATTACAAGTTCCAATCACAGACAAACTACTAATATGTTGACACAAGCAATCACACTAATATAAACACCATGTCACAGTTGTCACACACAACTATACACAGACACAATCAGACTGCAACACCACTGAAAGAACAATGAAACTATATTAATTGTATTTATGTATATAAAGTTTGTTTCCTTTATCAATGTCTTCTTCTTTTGTTACCTATGAAAACTACATTTTCCGTAGTCCTTATATATATAAATTGTAGGGACCCATAACTCGGATCTTCAACTCCTCAACCACACACTAACCAAACAAAATGGGTCCCTACACTCATCACCGGTGACTTCTGTTTCCAAATTTTTGTAAACAAATGATTTTAATCAGAAGTTTATGGAGATGTTGAACTCACAATGAATTAAATAAATAGATGGTTGGTACACGTAATCAAATTAAAATTCAATAGCAAAATCTTTTTTTAAATAAATACTTTTTAATCAGAAATTTATAGATATTTTTCAACACTTACAATGATTTAAAAAAAGGTGAAAGACGTTTATATCATGAGAGTGCCAGAAAATTATTTCAATAAGCCGGGAAAAATTAGCTGTGATGAAGGACACAAAACTCAAACACAAATATATATATATATATATATATATATATATATATATAGGCAGCTGCTAAAAATCGTATAACTATACTGATGAGAGGTGATACCTCGAAACACGTGTCTATAGTTTACCCTATTATACGCTCCCAATTTCGGTAGAGCACTCTATTTAGGAGGTATATAATTGCAGATTCACTGTATTCGGCTCAGCCAAATCTCACTTTGTTTACAAAGTTTGAGAACTCTAGGTGAAGGTCATTTCCCCTTAGAAATATAGCGATTAAATAGCCTGCTATACTTGGCGACTGACTGTGGATGTGTGGGTAAGAGGCTTGGTGAGCGTAAATTCGTTCGGGTCTCGAACACAGCCAGAGGCAGCTGCTAAAAATCGTATAACTATACTGATGAGAGGTGATACCTCGAAACACGTGTCTATACTTAACCCTATATATATATATATATATATATATATTCATGCAGATGTTTTGGTGACCTCAAGTAAATCATTACAGAGAACGTCTTGTGTAGTTTGCATCTAAGATTTTCTTTAAGTGTTTTGTTAGAGTCAAAGTGGTACAGCCATACAGTAGCACAGACACAACTGGATTGTATTAATATTGTATATGTTCTGTCTGAAACGTTGTACAGATAACAATGAAGATGAGGACAATAGTCTGAATAATCCAAATAATACTAATTTTCAAGCCTCATCTCAAAGATTCAGAGAAATAGTATCTTAATAAAGATGAGGACAATATTCTGAATAATCCAAATAATAGTAATTGTCAAGCCTCATCTCAAAGCTTCAGAGAAATAGTGTAGATAACAATAAAGATGAGGACAATAGTCTGAATAATCCAAATAATACTAATTGTCAAGCCTCATCTCAAAGATTCAGAGAAATAGTATCTTAACAATGAAGATGAGGACAATAGTCCGAATAATCCAAATAATACTAATTTTCAATCCTCATCTCAAAGATTCAGAGAAATAGTATCTTAACAATAAAGATGAGGACAATAGTCTGAATAATACAAAAAATACTAATTGTCAAACCTCATCTCAAAGATTCAGAGAAATAGTATCTTAACAATAAAGATAAGGACAATAGTCCGAATAATCCAAATAATACTAATTGTCAGGCCTCATCTCAAAGCTTCAGAGAAATAGTGTAGATAACAATAAAGATGAGGAAATAGTCTGAATAATCCAAATAATACAAATTTTCAAGCCTCATCTCAAAGCTTCAGATAAATAGTGTAGATAACAATAAAGATGAGGACAATAGTCTGAATAATCCAAATAATACTAATTTTCAATCCTCATCTCAAAGATTCAGAGAAATAGTATCTTAACAATAAAGATGAGGACAATAGTCTGAATAATCCAAATAATACTAATTGTCAAGCCTCATCTCAAAGCTTCAGAGAAATAGTGTAGATAACAATAAAGATGAGGACAATAGTCTGAATAATCCAAATGATCTAAATTATCAAGCCTCATCTCAAAAATTCAGAGAAATAGTGTAGATAACAATAAAGATGAGGACAATAGCCTGAATAATCCAAATAATACTAATTTTCAAGCCTCATCTCAAAGATTCAGAGAAATAGTATCTTAACAATAAAGATGAGGACAATAGTCTGAATAATCCAAATAATACTAATTGTCAAGCCTCATCTAAAAGATTCAGAGAAATACCAACTAATTTACTTACCATATACTCTATTACTTTTGCTCATCCAGTTTGCAAAGCTCCATTCTGTTAGAAACCTGAAAAATTAAATACAAAATATCTATATATACATACATATGAGAGGTATCCAAAACTTGGTCGTAAGGGATGATTCTATATGTGATTTCTAAGACACACTGTATTATTATTGTATGATCCAGTATGTATAAATACAGTGAATCTTTAAATCACTAAAGAGAGCTCAATGTATAATAAACTTTTTAGATTATATACAGAGCAATATTTATCTTAGAAAGGAAGGAAAAACTCAACACCGTAATTCCATGATAAATTTATTTCAACCAAAATTGGGGCCTATATAAATCTAAGTTGATTTAATATAGCTCCCCAAAATTCAGTCTCACCAGATGGAAGATCAAGATAATTTGAATTGCATAACTGAAAAATTTTACTTCTCAAAAAAGAAAATAAAATAAAAATAAAAATTAAAAATTAAAAAAAAAAAAATTTTTTTTACATTGTAAGACTGTCACCATGGTGACAGGAATTCAAATGAGAAAAAAGGATACTTTTCAAGTTCTGGTTTCTTAGGGGGATGGTAGTTAGACAAAATTAAACTATAAATTAAACTATTGAATGAATCTGAACAAGTATAGAGTAAGGATAAAACAAAAGATTATATAAAAAATAAAATATATATAAAGAAATATATAAAAATTTATATATATATATATATATATATATATATATATATATATATATATATAAATTTCTTTTATATATATATATATACATTTACTTGTCGAAAATATCTATCTATCTCCATTTGTTCATATCTATCTATATTATTTTGTTTGTTTATCTATCTATCTCAGTCTATTCCAAACTATATATCCATCTTCATATCTAAACAAGAATTACGACAAATTACGATAAATAAACAAGAATTACGACGAACTGGGGTTGTTATTTTGATAGTCACCGGGTAGCAATTTTTGAGGCAGGAGGCAGGGACGCACTTCCTCATAAATTACCAAACACCCCAAACCACTTGTATCCCATAATTACTTAAACCCCATAAATTGTGACACCGACTGTGTAAAAGAAAAAATACAAAAAAAAACTGAAAATGGATAAAAATATTTCGGCAGTGCCCATAAATCCACACTCTATTATGTCTGAGAGAGATAGTTAAAAAAAAAACCTTTTTACCCCTCATTTTCTCTAAGAAAAGTTAAATAAAAATTACTTGGATGGATTATGTGATAGGAGGTAAGTGGCTGTATAGCTGCTTTTTTGTGGGGTGCTGCTTCCAGAATGAATATGTAGCAGTCCAAAAAGTAGTTGATTTGAAATAATGATTTTTGAACTGTAATAAATAATACACTAAACATTAATAAAGATATTCTTTAATAAACTTTAAAAAAGATATTCTACATTTTTATTGGTTAAGCAATATTTACTTTCATGGTGGCATTTCCCTCCAAACTCTGAGTTTTTAGCTAATTATTCAGATTTGGAAAACTTATAAGCTGCTAGTTGAGTGCCAAGCTTAAAAGTGGTGCTGTTTGTATGGATTTCATCGTTATTAATCTCTTATCTACTAATCCAGAGTATAATCTGGTGTATACATATACATATTTTATTGGTAATTTTCACCTTTAGTTGTCAAAATTCCTAGCAAATAAGGCAATTAGAGTAACCACCCTTGACTTTCACTTTGAAACAAGCCGGTAGCTATTTTGAAAGTCTCCGTGCAAAATACACAAATCTTAGAAACTTTTTCGAAAACAATACAAGTGCATGCTTTAACACAAAAATATCATAAAATGTGTTCTTAATAACAATTAAGTTCATTTCAGATAATTTTATGCTAGGAATTTAGCCAACTGACTTTCACTTTGAAACAAGCTGGTAGCCATTTTAAAAGTCTTTGTGTGAAATATACAAATCTTAGAAACTTTTCGAAAACAATGCAACTGCATGCTTTAACACAAAAATCATAAAATGTGTTCTTAATAACAATTAAGTTCATTTCAGATAATTTTATGCTAGGAATTTAGCCAACTGACTTTCACTTTGAAACAAGCTGGTAGCCATTTTAAAAGTCTCGTGTGAAATATACAAATCTTAGAAACTTTTCAATAACAATACAACTGCATGCTTTAACACAAAAATATCATAAAATGTGTTATTAATAACAATTAAGTTCATTTCAGATAATGGGCACGCACAATTTTATACTAGGAATTTTAACAACTAAAGGTGAAAATTACCTTTTTATTTTATGCATTAAACAGAAACAGAAATACACTTTGAAAAAAAAAAATTTTAAAAAAGAAAGAATATGTCACTTACATTATCAACTCATTAAATATCCATATGACAGCGAAAAGAACTTTTTTGATAGGCTGAAATGTAAGAAAGAAAAAACAACTTGAAAAAAAAAAAGTAAAGACAAAACTAAGAAAAAAATCATCATCATCATCATCATCATTATCAAGGTTTTCACACCTGCTGCAGCCAGTGGTTCACTGGAGGCTGAGTGACAGCAAGTCTCCTCAGGTCTACTGGTCTCTTCTAAGTATTCTAGCCAATCTTAACAGTGTTGTAGTTTGGATAGTCTCTATTCTTCCTCTGATTTCCAATTCACCCAATTTCTTTTCCAGACCTTTGAGGACCATTCCAAGGGCACCAATTACAATTGGTATGATCTTCACCTTCATGTTCCACAGTTTTCTCAGTTCTCTGGCAAGGTCCAAGTATTTCTCTAACTTTTCACTTTCTTTCATTTTCACTTGGTGGTCGACCGGAACAGCAAAATCCACGAGATGACAGGTTCTCTCCTTCTTTTCAAACAATATTAGGTCTGGTCTCCTGGCCGGGATTAGGTGATCCATCTGTATCTTATGATAAAGAATTTTATGCCTCTCATTCTCCAGGACAGGTTAAGACTTATTTAGGTTGTTAAAACATTATTTAGGTTGTTCTTTGTAGCATTGTGTACAGTTTACCTGTTTAGGACATATATATTATGTTATGTTATTGCATGTTGTATGTATTAAAAACTTATATATTTATTGTCCATGAAAATTAGTTTTTTTTTTTTACTTTCCTTACTGGATGTTATAAGGATCTAGAATTTGGAAAATATTGGTTACCTTCCCCTGACTCGGTACCGGAAGAGGGCGCCGAACAGCACCAGTGGTCGGAGAGATAAGAAGTCCCTCCTAGGAGCAAAGCATCAGTTGTCAGTTAGCCTACACTGCCGAAATACTTAGCAGCCACCACCGCTGACTACTACAATGACCACAGACTACCCCCAAACTTGAGGTGAATGACTATAGCAGCAGAACTAACACCGAAAGGTCCCTACAACAGAATTCTTCACCCTAAAAGAACTCAATAAAGATAAGGGTTCTTTACTTGTTACTATATATATATGTATGTGACTCAAAGACCACTAAAAGCTTTAAGTTTTAGCAAACCCTTTCCTTTGTAATAAACCCCTTTTAAACACAAAATACTTGTCTTGTCTTTATCCCTTTCTTATGATAGAATTTCTGTTAAGAGTGGTTATCAACTAATGACCACTATTCTCATAGTCTAATTGAATACCACTTGAATTACTAAAAAATGTTGTAAATAAATAGTGGAAGCGGCTGGGCTCATAACCTGTTGTCACTTGAAGAATAAAGCAAATGAGTTACTAAAATATTGCAATACTTTTCACTTACCCTAGTAATAGAATAGTCTTAAGAAAAATATGAATTCTGTATACTTTTGATGAGACCACTATCCTAATTGCATATTATATTCATTTAGAAATTTAGAAATTATATTTGTTAAGTTTCTGACCGCCATCCTTGGCCAGTTGAAAAGGACTTAGAGTAAGTAAGTCCTGAGCTATAGAATCCTTTGGTAAGTGAATAAGTCCTGAGTTATGGAATCCTACACTGTGTCAAAGGTCCAGTGATATAATCCTATGTTCCGTCGTTCACGAAGGTTCAAGTAGTTATGAGTAGTACTTCCTGGTTAAGTATTGTATCAACAGCAGAGTACTGCCAGCGATTGGCCAAGAGTATGATCATATGGTTCTCGGCGAGTCTATAAGTAGAAGTGGACTTCCGACACACACCTTATAAGCAAAATTCCAAACAGTATTTACAAAGTGATGGAATTTTTATGGCACTACTTAACTGTATTGATTAAAATTAAAAGATGAAAGTTAATACCAGTCAAAATGAATAATAATAAGGACTGATAATACTTCATTAATTTATGTATTAATTCACACTGTTTTATAAG
Source organism: Doryteuthis pealeii (assembly GCA_023376005.1). Lineage (NCBI taxonomy): Eukaryota > Metazoa > Mollusca > Cephalopoda > Myopsida > Loliginidae > Doryteuthis > Doryteuthis pealeii. The sequence goes on along the minus strand of CM042164.1, from coordinate 4,654,974 downwards.
TATTTATATATATATATGTATTTGGTATGTTGATTTATTTACATTTATCAAACTCTCTGCAGAATTAGGACCACCGGCATCCTTTGGTTGACATTCGGCTTGATAGTCTGTGATGGAATAACTGGAATTAAAAGAAAAAAAAAATTAATAAAACAGATGTCATGATTCTTTTTAGAAAAATTGAATTAGAAAGAAAAAACAAAAGAAGAAGAACAAGGAGAACAAGAACAAGAACAAGAACAAGAACAACTACTACTACTACTACTACTACTACTGCTACTAAGGAGAAGAGAGAAAAGTAAGATGGAGAAGCAGAAGAGACAAAAATTAGAAGAAGAGGAAGAAGAAGAAGTAGAAGAACTACTACTACTACTACTACTACTAAGGAGAAGAAAGAAAAGCAAGATGGAGAAGGAGAAGAGACAAAAATTAGAAGAAGAAGAAGAAGAAAGAAGAAGAAGAAGAAGAAGAAGAAGAAGGACAACAACAACAACAACAACAACTACTACTACTACTACTACTACTACTACTACTAAGGAGAAGAGAGAAAAGCAAGATGGAGAAGCAGAAGAGACAAAAATTAGAAGAAGAAGAAGAAGAAGAAGAACAACAACAACAACAACTACTACTACTAATAATAATAATACTATTACTGCTTCTAAGAAGAGAGAAAAGTAAGATGGAGAAGAAGAGACAAAAATTAGAAGAAGAAAAAGAAGAAGAAGAAGAAGAAGAAGAAGAAGAAGATGAAGAAGAAGAAGAAGAACAACAACAACTACTACTACTACTTCTACTAAGGAGAAGAGAGAAAAGTAAGATGGAGAAGGAGAAGAGACAAAAAAGAGGATGAAGAAGAAGACAATGGTTTATTTTCACACATTACACAATATAAACAATGTCTCACAAACCTCAAAAAACGTAACGCTGGTTGTTGTATTAATGTGTGGAGGATGATCACTGATTAGGACTGAGCCTATTCTAGTAGTGACCACCTCAGTTGTTTTGTATTTATTTTTTTGTTGTTGTTGTCTTTTTTTTTTTTTACATAGTTTGAAAGTTGATTATAAGTTTACTTATACGTATTAAAAATTTCTATTTTGATAAATAATTTGAGTCGGTGAGCAGACATTTTAGTGAAATCAAATTTATTCCCTTAAAATTGAAAAAAATTTTTTTTTTGTTTATTTTTGTTGTTTTTAAAATTTTTTTTATATAGTTTGAAAGTTATTTATAATGATAGCGTGTTATAAGTTTACTTATACGTATTAAGGGGCCAGGTTAGCTCAGTCGGTAGAGTGTTCAGCTAGAAATCACAAGGTTCCTAGTTCGATACCGGTCCTCGCCAACTCAGCGTATGAGTAGCACAGGGATCTGTGCGGTAAAGTAAGGAGCTGATGGTAGGTGTGGCGCTCCACCTCAGATGCAAAAACAATCTCCTTGGTCTAGCGCTATTGAAAAGGAGATAGACTCCCTCGCTGACTGGCTGATACCGACTTTAGGCCGCCCCGTCGACTTTACTTTTACTTACTTTATACGTATTAAGAATTTCTATTTTGATATACAGGGTGTGACATAAGTAATGCCCTTTGTTTAATTTAATTAATTAATTAAAGGGCGTTATTTATGCCACACCCTGTATAATTTGAGTATGTGAGTAGACAAAAATATTTTGTATTATTTACATTTTTTGGACTGTTGTCCTCATTTTTATTGTTATATGCACAATGTTTTTGCTGATGTCTCCTTTGGCCTTTTTTAGGTGTTGCTTGTCAAACTTAACATAGCTTAATTCTTGTACCCGGTCATGGTTAATGGAATTAGAAAAAAATCCACCCCAATGGATTAAATAAAGGGTTCAGTTTAAAATTCTGTGGAGGTACCCAATTGTGACATGAAGGCTCCTGAGTTTGACAAACAGATTCCTGAGTTCAAGTAGAAACACCTAAAGAAGGCCAGAGGGCACATCGGCCAAAACATTGCATATATAACAATAAATATGAGGACAGCAGGCAGAAAAATTTAGATAATACAAATTATCAAGCCTCATCTAAAAAATTAATATAAAAAGAAATCTACTTATATCACATGATAGTTGATGCATTTAATGTATGAAATATAGATAAATAAATATATGGATAAATAGATATGTATGAAATATAGATATGTCTAAAAAATACTGAAGCTGTATTTACCAAGATGGAAATCAACAATAAAATGAAATGTTAATTTTCTTCAAAACATTCCCCTTGAAAAAATATCTCTTGTGTATGAGACACATTTACTTTTTGGAGTATTTCTTAAAAAAAAAACAAAGTTGAAAATTTGGGAGTGTATATCTTGAAGATAAAAAAGTCATCGGGGTGGCCTATAGTCGGCATCAGCCAGACAGCGAGGGGGTCTATCCCCTTTTCACTAGCGCTAGACCAAGGAGATTGTTTTGGCATCTGAGGAGGAGCGCCACACCTACCATCAGCTCCTCACTTTACAGCACAGATCCCTGTGCTACTCATATGCTGAGTAGGTGAGGGCCATCCCAGTGGCTATTTTTCTGTAGGGGTATAAAACATAAGTGTTTATTACACATTTGTTAGTTTATTATAGGGTTTACCAAACTACGGCCCACGGGCCAGATCTGGCCCGCAAAAGCATTTTATCAGACCTGCCAACAGTACTTGAACTCGTTTGTTAAAACATACGTAATGTGAGACATTCTGATACCATTTGAATTTAAGTATCAAGTTAATCTTACTAGATCCTCATGGACTTGACTATGGAATCAACACATCGAATAAAATTGACTAATAAACATTTGGATCCGGTCCATGAAAGCATTTTATCAGGCCCGCCGATGGTACTTGAATTTGTTTGTTAAAAGTACAGAATGTGAGATGTTCTGATACCATTTAGATTTAAATATCAGGTTAAGCTTACTAAATCCTCATGGAACCCGGGATGACAATATATTAACAGCACCACTGTCTGTCCCGCACAGCTAGCGAGGAGGGTAGTCCGAAGATTTAAAAAAATAAAGTTCCGTATATTGCACTGTTAACAACAGGACACCCACTCAGCTGATGGCCTATATATATTTTAACGGGGAAACAGGAATCCCAGGATGAATAGAAAATTGGCTGACTTCTGATTTAGGTTGGAAAATTAAAACGGAAAGTTTTTTGGTGATACCCAATGACAGTTTAACTACAGTCTATGAATTAACATTTTGCAAATTGGGTTACAGTTTTAGGGGATTAAGGTTGTTTTTAATTACGTATTGCTAAAAAAAATAAACAACAAAAAACCCAAATTAAGGCCTAGTGGGAACAAACAGCAACACAGTGAGAAGATAACTCTTCCAGGCAAAGGGAAGATAATCTTCTACAAATTGAAAAGATCAAAGAAAAAACTTACTCTCTGTAAACTCCCATGTCCCACAGTTTCTCCATCACAATTGGCTCAAAGGTGTTGCCTAGAAACAAACCCACCTAAAAAAAAAAAGAAAAGATAAACATAAAAATACATATATTGACAAGTTTGTAGGGTTAGCCATCTTGGAGAGAAATTTGATCTAAAGAAGCAAGAGTAATAAAAGGGGAGTGGGTATAGGTGGAGACATTTAAAAAAAAATAATTCATTGGTATGGCTGGGCCTATCGGTAAGTAGACCATTTATTTCTAATGAATAAATAAACAAAGACAATAAGGAAATGCAATTAATACTCACTGTTGTTTTTGTGCTGGATGCTATAATTATACCATTGTGATCTATCAAGAAAACTGTGTAATTTGACTGAAAATCAAAAAAAAAAAAAATTAATGTTTTTGTCATTGTTAATTCATTTACTATCATTGATAAATTATTATTTTTATTATAATAATAATAAAAATCATAGTTTTCAATTGAAAAAATGATTATTTTTTTAAAGTTTTGATTTAGTAAAAGATTGATATTAATGTAGGGTAACAAGGAGTTATCTTATCTTGATTTGGATATTGTGGTTCGTAGACAATAATAAAGGATAAGCTTTTGGTGAGAGCTGAACTCATGTTCACATTTGCCTTAAAGAAGCCTGGTTAATCACATCAGCTGCTTTACCAACTTAGCTACAGGGACCATTGGTTTAAAAAAGTCATAATCAAATCTATAACTGACCCTTTACAATATAGGGTAACATAATACCCCCCTCGCCAGTTAGACCCCATTAGAGATGATCAAACCCTAATGCGCTACCCGTTTGTCCAATGCTAACAGAACAAATGACTTAAATAGAGTTTATCTTGATTTGGATGTGTCTTCTTTGATTCCCTTGTTCATATGAGAAACAATACCGTTTTCTCATCCTCTCTTTGGATATATAATAATAATTTATCTATAATAATAATAATGATTGATAATATTTCATTGGTTTATATATAAATTCACACTGTGACTTTGATGAAGTGAACACCTATTCTTATCTCTTTACAGCGAGATAAATCCTATTCCCATGGTATAAAAAAATCATTTTCCAATGCATTTCTATAGTAAAAAAAATCATTTCCAATGCATTTCTATAGTAAAAAAAATCATTTTCCAATGCATTTCTATAGTAAAAAAAAATCATTTTCCAATGCATTTCTATAGTAAAAAAAATTATTTTCCAATTCATTTCTATAGTAAAAAAAAATCATTTTCCAATGCATTTATAGTAAAAAAATCATTTTCCAATGCATTTCTATAGTAAAAAAAAAAATAATTTTCCAATGTATTTCTATAGTAAAAAAAAAATCATTTTCCAATGCATTTCTATAGTAAAAAAAAAAATAATTTTCCAATGCATTTCTATAGTAAAAGAAAATCATTTCCAATGCATTTTATAGTAAAAAAAAAATTTCCAATGCATTTCTATAGTAAAAAAAATCATTTTCCAATGCGTTTCTATAGTAAAAAAAATCATTTTCCAAAGCATTTCTATAGTAAAAAATCATTTTCCGATGCATTTCTATAGTAAAAATAATCATTTTCCAATGCATTTCTATAGTAAAAAAAATCATTTTCCAATGCATTTCTATAGTAAAAAAAAAAAATCATTTCCCAATGCATTTCTATAGTAAAAAAAATCATTTGGTGATGAAGACTCTTCGAAACATAAGTGGGATAAAACTTTACATTACCCTTTGTATTATGAAACATTATTCAGATTGCTCTTTGTAGCATTGTGTACAGTTTACCTGTTTAGGACATATATATTATGTTATGTTATTGCATGTTGTATGTATTAAAAACCCATATGTTTATTGTTCATGTGGATTAGTTATTTTGTCTTTCCTTGCTGAATGTTCAGTGTTATGTCTTTACAGACGCACTAATGCATTATAAGGATCTAATATTAGTTATATACTGATATGTACAGTTCCTATATCAAGATTGTAGGGATTATTTTTACTCTTTATTGAAATACAGAAAGGGTAGAGCAGTGTTACCATAATTAGAAATATTCACAATAACCAACTACTGCTTTGCAAATGTATACATTGGCCGAGCAGACAAAAGACGAGAATTATCTTCTTTTTAAAAAAACAAAACAAAAATTGGAAAAAAAAACAAAACTGATAACAACTCATAATATTACAAGATAACGACAATTACACCAGCTGAATAATTTTTTTCTTTTTGTAATGATAATTTGCAATATCGAATAATAGATAGACCAGACATTATCAGGACAAACCACAAAAGTTAGAATCACAGAAAGTTCTTTACTGATACGGAATCTCCAATCTTTTTGGTTTATTTTTTGTGTTTTACTTGTATAACCTTTATTCCATTGCAAAAGTTCTTTATCTACTATATAAATGGTAATTTGTCTGTGTATCTCCATATAACCAGTAGGCATTTATACACATTACTAATATTCAGGGGTGGACTGGCTAATGAACCTTAATTCCATTGCAAAAGTACTTTATCTACTATATAAATGGCAATTTGTTTGTGTATCTGCATATAACCAGTTGACATTTATACCAGGGATTTATACACATTAAGCTAATATTCAGGGGTGGGACTGGCTAATGAACCTTAATTCCATTGCAAAAGTACTTTATCTACTATATAAATGGCAATTTGTTTGTGTATCTGCATATAACCAGTTGACATTTATACCAGGGATTTATACACATTAAGCTAATATTCAGGGGTGGGACTGGCTAATGAACCTTAATTCCATTGCAAAAGTTCTTTATCTACTATATAAATGGTAATTTGTCTGTGTATCTGCGTATAACCAGTTGGCATTATATCAGGGATTTATACACATTAAGCTAATATTCAGGATGGAACTGGCTAATGAACCTTTATTCCATTGCAAAAGTACTTTATCTACTATATAAATGGTAATTTGTTTGTGTATCTGCCTATAACCAGTTGGCATTTATATCAGGGATTTATACACATTAAGCTAATATTCAGGGATGGAACTGGCTAATGAACCTTTATTCCATTGCAAAAGTACTTTATCTACTATATAAATGGTAATTTGTTTGTGTATCTGCCTATAACCAGTTGGCATTTATATCAGGGATTTATACACATTAAGCTAATATTCAGGGATGGGAGTGGCTAATGAACCTTAATTCCATTGCAAAAGTACTTTATCTACTATATAAATGGCAATTTGTTTGTGTATCTGCATATAACCAGTTGACATTTATACCAGGGATTTATACACATTAAGCTAATATTCAGGGGTGGGACTGGCTAATGAACCTTAATTCCATTGCAAAAGTACTTTATCTACTATATAAATGGCAATTTGTTTGTGTATCTGCATATAACCAGTTGACATTTATACCAGGGATTTATACACATTAAGCTAATATTCAGGGATGGGACTGGCTAATGAACCTTAATTCCATTGCAAAAGTACTTTATTTACTATATTAATGGCAATTTGTTTGTGTATCTGTGTATAACTAGTTGGCACTTATACCAGTGATTTACACACATGTTGAGCTAATTTTCAGGGATGGGACTGGCTAATGAACATTTATCCCATGGCAAAACTTATTTGTCTACTATATAAATGGATATAGTCTGTCTGTGTGTCTGTGTCTAACCAATTGGTATCTATACACATTTACCTAATATTCAGGAACATTTTAAAATAATTCAGTGTCTGTTTTTTTTATTGCCCAATACTGCAACAACCCCCAGGGATTAAAATGTAGAGAAGTTTATTTTAATCAGGTCAGCTGAATTTATGCAATATGGCAACCAATGGCAACCAAAGATGAAGGTAATTTGAACATTAGCTACATAAATGAGAGTAACCTCCTCTTGTTTATTTCACTTTGAGGAAGCTGTATGTTTTGGTCGGCCATTTTCATTTCACCGCAAATCTTCACTGAAAATACAAATTTGTTTGAATCAATACAACTGCATGTTTTAGCACGAAAATATCATAAAATGTGTTCTTAATAACAATCAAGTTGATTTCAAATAATGCACAAGCACAATTAAGAACACATTTTATGATATTTTCATGTTAAAACATGCAGTTGTATTGATTTGAACAAATTCATATTTTTAGTGTAGATTTACGGTGAAATGAAAATGGCCGACCAAATAATAAGGCTTTCTCAAAGTGAAATAAATAAGGGGAGGTTATTTTCATTTATGTAGCTAATGTTCAGATTACCCATTCTTCTGTGTATGTGTCAGCACACCACCTACCACAACACTTTCAACAGCAGCAGGTCTCTATCACGGTTTGAATTGCTTTGGTCACATGATATTTATACTGCCTGTACTAAAATATTTTTAAAAAAATGGTTGAGCAAATAATATGGCTTCCTCAAAGTGAAATAAATAAGGGGAGGTTACTCTCATTTATGTAGCTAATGTTCAGATTACCAAGATGAATAGAAGATATTACTATTAAATTTTTAATGACTAAAGGGTCTCCCATTTTAAAGTGACCAGGATTTCAATCCATAACATAAAAAAACAAAACCAGTTGTATTAGTAATTATATTTTACTTACGTTATCACTGTTATATATTGGACAGAATTTTCCATCTGGACATTCAAATGTTTCACTAACAAGTTCATCAAACTTGTGAAAAGGCATTTGGTAGCCACTAACTGCAGCTACAATGTAATTTCTTGCACTGTCACATACGATAATTGGGACGCTGACTGTTACTGAGGTGATGTTCAGGTTCATATAACCATAATACTCTGAAAATGAAAAAAAAAAAAAAAAGATGGAAGAAATGAGAGAATTTTCATAGATCTTTGTTGTTGTAATTCAAGTATCAGAGTTAACAGAGAAACAATAGGATTTGGTTTGGTTTGTTTTATGGCATACCAACCTCAGTGGGTCATTTAATGCCGACAAAGGCCTAGGGGAACAGACGGGCCTCTGGTGCCTAGTGTGGGATCACAGTAATTTATCAGTGTCCTCTTTCTCTTTCTCTCTGCCTTCCCTCCTCTTCCGAACAGAGCCCATGATACGAGCCTGGAAATAAAAGCTAAGCAGCCTGTGACGATATATTTCTCGCGTTGTACTTTTTTATCGACAAGATGACCGCCACGCGCCGAAAACCTTTTTAGTGTCGTGAATTTGGAGGCACGTTGACAAGACCCGCTATACAAGTTATATTGCTTTTGGTACCGTGAATATATTGCTACCACCACGTTACATAAGGTTGGATAATTCATGGAAAGATTATAAATATTCTGTGGAAATAAGATGAATTTTTGGAATATAAGGAACAGCTGACAGGTCTCAGACCTAATATACTAGCTGAAAAAAGATATTGTTATGAGTTTTTCACATCATCATTAGGTGGCTTTTCACTGGAGTCTGAGTGACAACAAGTCTCCTCAGTTCTCCAGGACTCTTCTGAGTATTCTGACAGATTGAAGCTGTGCAGTATTCTGGGTGGTCTCAATTCTCCCTCTGATTCCCAGATTTTCCAAACTTTTTTCCAATCTTTTAGGGACTCTTCCAAGTGAACCAACTACAATTGGTATAACTTTGACTATTATTATTATTATTATTATTATTATTATTATTATTATTATTATTATTATTATCTCCAGGACTCTTCTGAGTATTCTGGCAGATTGCAGCAGTGCAGTCTTCTGAATGGTTTCAATCCTTCCTCTGAATTACAAACTTTCCAGACCCTTTTCCAATCCCTTTGGGACTGTTCCAAGTGCACCAACTACAATTGGTATAACTTTGATTTTCATATTCCATAAATTTTTCAGTTCTCTGGCAAGGTCCAGGTATTTGTTAATAGGAAGGACATTTATATTGTTAGTCATTGTTTTGATATAAATACACCTTTAGAATTAAACTAAGTTTCCATACATTTATTTGCTGTTGTCAGAATAACTGCTAGAATAACACAATAGAACTTACGTCTTTTCTTGATGATATCAGTATTCACTGGAACTGAATAGGTATATGTTTCGTTGGCCATTCTGTAACAGCGTTGATCATCTTTGGCTCGGCCCACTTCCACGGCCTGTTCATAGTAAGGGCTGTTGATTGTGTCCTGCATACCAGTCAAAAATGTCCTGAAAGAAATGACAAGTCAAAATTACATTATCACTTATTATATATTTATAACACTTATTTATACTTACAGTATCAGTTATTATATTAAATACTATATATATTTACATTAACTTATTATAACACGTATTTATATTTGCATTCTCACTTATTATAACACTTAATTTTTTCCCACAAACCAGATTACATATAAATACCTATATAAACATATGTTATATATATATATATATATTATATATATATAGAGAGAGACAGAGAAGAGAGAGAATGAGAGAGAGCAGAGCTTATCTATATCCATTTATTTATCTGTTTTATCATTGTATTTAGTTTTGATATTAATATTAGTCTTCATAATTAATTGTACATTTATTTTATATGAAAATATGAAAAATATTGATCTGTGTATATTTTGTTTTAACAGAAAGGAGTTGAAATTGTTTTTGTAGGCACTTCTCTGGTTTCTTTCCTCTCATGAACAATTGTTGATTACTTCTAACAGATGAGTAAGTATATTATTTATTTATAAATGTTCTATAACTTTTTAGATTGATTGAGAGATATCATTGACATGATTCGTTTTATATTTAAGATTTGGCTGAACTTGCACAAAGGTGTTCAAAATTAGGGTGACCAGAAAAAACAGAACCCAAATTATTTATCTATTTTCCCATTAAACTAACCTTAAACCCAGCCCCAACCCTCACCCTAACTCCTAAGCCTAACTCTAAACCCCTAACCCTAACCCTAAATCCCCTAGCTAAAATTAACAGTTTTATTAAAATTTGTGGGTTCTGTTTTTCTGGGTCACCGGTATACAGAGTGACCCAAAAAAAATATATAAAATAAGTGTTATAATAAGTGATAATGTAAATATATATAAGTGTTTTAATATAATAAGTGATACTGTAAGTATAAATAAGGTTATATAGTGATATAATAAATATAAATAGTGATATAATTGATAATGTAAATATAAATAGTTATAATAAGTGTAATATAAATATAAATAAGTGTTATAATAAGTGTAATGTAAAATATATAAAGTGTTATAAATAAGTGAATGTAAATATAAATAAGTGTTATAATAAGTGATATATAAATATAAATAAGTGTTATAATAAGTGATAATGTAATATATAATAAGTGTTATAATAAGCGATAATGTAAATAAATAAGTGTTATAATAAAGTGATTTACACTATAATGTGTATAATTAAATATAAATGTGTGATAATAAATATAAGTGTATAATGTAAAATAAATATAATAAGTGTTATAATAAGGATAATGTAAAAATATATAATAAGAATGTAAATATAATAATAAGTGATAATGTAAATATGAATAAGTTTATAAGAAGTGTAATGTAAATATTGAAATTAAGTGTTATAATAAGTGATATGCAATATTAAATAAGTGTTATAATAATGAGAATGCAAATATAAANAAAAGGAGAGAGATCGCCTTGGAAAATTTAAACAGCTCGTCAAAGGAATTGAACTCGGATCGACGAGTTCTTTGGCATGGGCTAATTTTGCGATTTACTCAACGGCTCACATGTCGCTAGTATACGTAGTGGCGCTGTTTATAATTGACAGTTAAATCGGCATGTAATCGTGTCTAACGCCGGTGGCCCAAGTTATAGTTTTCTGAAACTCTGCGTGCTGGGTTCCAGGTGATGAGATCTACGGCCCCACATCACCGACCCCCATATAAACAAGTTTTTAACTTGTAACGTCACGGTACGATTTTCTATTAAATAGGTGACCTTGATACAATTTTCACAGTTGTATTATACATTTATGAAAAAATAAAAGACAATTTAAATATTCAAAAGCAAAAGTAAGATAAACAGTAAAATACAAGTTTTTACCTGTCACTAAAGTTAAAGTGCGTTAAGGAGTAAACATTCATAGAACAAGAATACTGTGTAAAGACAACAAAGGTTTGCAATTACAAACAATATAACAGTAACTTGGCCAGAAATGCGTCCTCTCTGCACGCTTTACTACAGACTATACTTTCATATTTCAGCGTGTCTTGCTAAATGATTTTTTTGAGGGATTTTTGACGTACATGGCAGAGGGGGGTTGGAGGAGTTGGGTAGTTAGATAGTCACATATCGTATTCCGACTTACTAGGCAGTGAGTGGCCAGTGTTAAGGGCCGAAGCCCCAACGAGAAGAGGGTGGTCATAAGACTACCTCATTGTGTCTCGTAGGTCGAGCAGCAGGGAAAGAGAAAGAGACGTTCAAATCAGCCGCTTAAA